>JAOVYW010066038.1:1499-17389 GCA_025775045.1 Hiodon tergisus
CTTGTATTTCTTTTATTCAGCATTATTTTAAACAAACTCAACAAAAATAGCAAATTTGAAAGGAAACAACCTTTTATGGATTTTTAGCTTTTTAAAACTAAGCAATAAAGCGACACAAAAAAACAGACTTTTTCACTTAAACACACTGACTTTTAATTGCCTACATCTGGTCTAATTAATTTTTAAAAATTATTAATTTAAAATGTGCATCAGTAGGGGGTACCACAGTTAGATATCCCTTAGTGATCACACCTCCATCTGGTGGCTGAAATGTGTACATCTGATTGGTGTCGTCTGTAGCTAGGAAAATGCTAGGACTCAATCATTTATAGATGATCATGACTTACACATCATCCATACTGCATTAAATGTCTCAAAGATTCCTTGATAAACAACCAAGATTCTAATATAACTTACAGGTCTTCAATGTCTAAAAAGCATTAGAATTAGCCAAATAATTATAGTATTTTTCTCAGGTAGAATCAATGTTTCATCACAGTTCTGTAGCAGAAATGCAACTATTTTTACATTTGGTGTACCTCTGAAAATATACCGAATATGCCTTCTGATAATGTCAATACAAAGGGAGCTTTAGGCATTGAGATACTGGAGGAGGTTCCAGATGTGTTAGAAAAATAATACAGAAATAAATAATAATAAATCAGTAGATCTAGATGGATCACGTGCAAGAGAATTTCAGGGACGCCCATCTGCACCTGCCGAGGATCGAGGTAATTGCTTTGCGGAAGCAATGTTACTTTAGTTTTTTTATTTATTTTTGTTTGTTGTTTTGGTGGCGAAACCATGAGATAGACCCTAGAAACGGTTTCTTTTTGTTTTACTGTAAAATCCCGTAAAGGGTAAATAAAAGCCGGGGCAAAAATGCAGGAACAAAAAATCCTGATTGATTTCCAATTATTCCCAAACCGTGCCGTGCGCCGAGCTACATTTTTTTAACAAAGGTTACATTAAGAAGTTGGTGAGATAATAAAAATTTGCTGAAGATAAAATCTAAAACTAAAAAAGATTAAATTTAACCAAAGGTGCAGGCCTGCACTTCAGCATAAAAACCACAAGACAGTATTAGTATCAAACCAGTCAAAGGAGGTCATATTTAATATTTATAAAGCCTTATTTAGTCCTCATTTAGATTATTGTGTCCTGTTCAGGTCACCATATCATCCAAAAGACAGTGACGTGGTAGAAAAGGTACACTTAAACTTGTACTAAAACTTGTAATAAACTTGCAGAATTTTTTACAAGTGTGTATAGAGCAAAAACCTTTTTTGAAAATAGCTTTGATGCAGTGTTAAAAGAATAAGAGGTAATAGATATATGACAAGCTAAACAGGCTGAATGGCCCTTGGCCTGTTCTTATTATGGAACTTTCTTATGTTCTAATGATTCCAAAATAAATATCCTGTACTGTGGAGCTCCTTGTTGCTAATATTGATTTAAAAATCTTGTTACTACAATAAGTGCTTCTGTTTTAAGAACAAATTATAAATTTTAGACGACTGATTTAAAATACTCTTTACAAAGGTTGTTCACATCACTTCCAAGAACTAATGGAATGAAATAATAATAATAATATATATATATTATGTTTAATATAATAATAAAAAATAATAAGTATTTATAACTTTCTTTAAACAGATTAACTTGCATTGGTCAGTAAAAAATTATACAATCCAATCAAAAAAATACCCGTCAGTTTGCATGTCTAATGTCACATGAGTTATGAAAATAGTTAATGCAATTTTTTAATTCTGAGCCAAGTGCTAATATCAATTCACACAGTATTTGAAAATATAGACCACATTTGGAAATATATTACATTCAACAGTCAACATTCATTAATGTTAAAGACTTTGCCTCACAATGAAACAAATCGGTAAAATAAACAGACAAACATGAAAAGCAGTAATGTGCTCCCGAAAAGGTTCTTTCACCTGATAAGAAGTGTGCAGCTATGCAGAGAGATGGCCATGGTCATCCATAAACACTGGGACAGTTGAAGAGTAGCTCCAGTGCATGGATAGCCAGAACTCACAAGGTGCGTCCCGCGCCCCTAGTCACTAGGCCCTTAACGTTGGTCATGGGGCGGACATCATTGAGCTGTCGCCGCCTCTCGACGAAGGCGGCCAGCCGGGCCGTGTCCAGGGGTGCCTTAGAGTGCTCCCCAGCGCGGGCGCACACCCAGGGGTGCTGTAGGCAGGATGCCACGCCGGGACGCCTCCGGTGGTCCTCCTGAAGGGTGGAAGTGACGAAGGCCCGCGCTGCCTGGCTCACCTCCTGGAAGTACTCGTCCGGGAAGCTGAAGTCTAGCCGGCAGATGTTGACGCAAGTCTCCTCAGGGCTCTCGTCCAGGAAGGGGGAGACGCCGCTAAGCATGACGTAGGCCAACACCCCGACGCTCCATATGTCTGAGCTCAGGGAGGCCGGCAGACCCTGGACCACCTCAGGGGCTGCAAACTCAGGGTTCCCCAGGAGTAGGTGCACGTAGCGGGGGCCCGACGCGTGGAAAGCGTCCCCAAAATCGACGAGTTTGACTCGCGGCGTGGGCGCATGAAGATCCACCATCAGGTTCTCGGGCTGGCAAGACACAACGCCACGTGAGGCAAGTGCGACAACTGCAGCTGTGTTTAGCAACTAACAAGAGCTCCAGATAGGGACATTCTTATGATGGCTATTATACCTACATAGGCTGCATCGCAAAAGCATGAACGAGTATGAAAGTACATGTATAGAATGAAGAGCTTTAGTTTGCCTCCTGAAACAACTCTGTAGCATACGGTGGCATATTCACCCGATACAAACCCTGCTTTTTGCGTTCACCTTTAAGTCCAGGTGTGCCACTCTGCAGGAGTGGAGGTGCTGCAGGGCTTCTAAAGTTCCTTTGATGAAAAAGGCCACCTTCTCCTCCATCAGCACGTCGTGAGCAACCAGGTACTCCAGCAGCCTCCCGTCTTCCAGGCTGGAGAAGAAGACAGTCTGGGGTTCAGGGACCAGAGCCGGGGGCCGCGGGGTTGCGTGATGCGTGCGTGACGGGGCCGGCGAAAAGCGCCCTTACAGCTCTAAGACCAGCAGGAAAGCTCTGGGCGACTGGTACGTGTCGTACAGCGCTGGGACCTGCGGATGCTGGACGTGTCTGAGGACAGCGGCCTCGCGGGACGCCTGCCCCTTCTTCTGAAGCTTCTTGCTGATATACTTCACCGCCACCTCCTTCTGAGTGGCCTTGTTCACACATTTCCTCACCACAGAAAACCTGCCCCTGGGAAACGCAGGGAATGGGATTTCGTTACACCACATGGCCAAGTTCCTCGTCGACATGCTGTTTTTGTGCAGTTTTACGCCTTAACAATTCGTACAGTCGGGCATTTCCGAACGCAATTCCGTTCCCAGGGCATGCCACAGCAGGGCCCTTGAATCTGTAACTTCCTGGTTACATGTCCAACACCTTAACCGCTATGCTCGCGCCCTGCCAGTGACTATCACCGATTTAGAGGATCACTACTACCAGAGATAAATAGCTAACAAGCAAAGTTTGCTACTGTGTTGACGAGACTGAGCCCTGGAGGGGCACTGCTGTGAGGTTGACCTGGACAAAACTCCAGCTGAACCAAGGACAGAACTGTTGCAATATGGTAACTCAGAAAAGGAATCTGCTAAGCAAATAAGAAAAGTATCATCCTTAGCTATAACAAAAATATTGGTTGATTGATTTAATTTACAGAAATAATTTACCTTCCAATCTCACTGATTTCTGAGAAAAGTGATTCAAAGTTGTTTTTCCACTGTATTCCTGACCCATCACATGACGAACCTTCAGGAAGACAATACGACAAAATTACTATTCATTTTGCCTTTCGCAAACTAAAAACTATGAGCAGAGTAAGCAGAGTCTGGAATGTATTTCTTAAACCAAACATGAAGGCAAGGATGGCAGTCATCTGTGACAACCCAGATGTTCAGTAATGGAACAGATGTTCTGCAATGATGCAGGTATTCTGTAATGATACAGGAGTTCTGTAATAAAACAGATATTCTGCGATGATGCAGGTATTCAGTAATAGAACAGCTGTTCTGTAATGATACAGGAGTTCTACAGTGATCAAGGTTGTTTGTAATTATTCAGTTGTTCAAATCCCCCAATTACACAGAAGAGGGAGGGGCCACTCACTCGTGCTGGGCAACGTCACCATGTTGGAGGGCTCACTGGGCAGGCTGACTCCCCAGGGGTTACGGGCACAGACCCGAAACTGGTAGTGCCCTCCCGGGATGAGGTCCTCAATCTTCACACACACATCCCCGGTGGACTCCATTGATTTCTGCCACACCAGTGAATCTACAGGATGAATCACAGACAAATGCTCATGATTAGTATAGAAAATGGCCAATCACAGGGAAATATATCTGCGGAAAAACAAGATCAAATAGGCAAGTGGCAAGTTTGGTATATACAGCACAATCCATCACAGGTAGTACTACTGAGCAGAACCAATCACAGGTAGATAGTATAGAGAGTTATTGTAAACCAGGGCTAATCTGGGTTAATCTAAAAATTGGTTTACAAGGTTACTGTTGAACAAACAAAACCCAGGATTACCGCAGGGCCTGAGTGACACTTAGTGATGGATATGCTGAGGGGGTATAATCATTGTGTTATTTTGTCTCTCCGGATGCACCTTTAGAAAGAGCTCACCTTCTTGTCTGTGCTCCACAGTGTAGCTGGACACAGTACAGTGGCCTTGGCTGGCTAGGGGAAGCCAGTGCAGGATCACAGAGGTGCTGCTGGCCTCCTGGGCCACCGGTCGAGCAGGGGCTGCTGGGATACCTGGGCAGGGAGGTTTTTTTAACACATTTTAATTTCTAATAACCTTCTCAAACCATCTACCCTCCTTCCCTTGGACTCTGACCCCCCCCCCCCCCCATCTCCCCAACACATCCTCGTATTCTCTCTTCCGCCAACCCCACACCTTGTACTTTAATGGAGGCGGAGGAGGAGGCAGTGCCATGCTTGTTAATGGCAACACAAGTGTAAATTCCCGTGTCCTGGGGCATCAGATTACAGATCTTCAGCAGGGTGTCTCCTGTTTCCCTGTAAACAGACAGAAAAGTTCAACTCAAAACATAATGTGGATTTACATAAAATTACACTCAAATTGTCTGCTTTTTTCAAAGTGGTTTTAAACCGCATGCTCCCAAAAAGGGAAGGATGTCCAAAGAAATTGTCTTAAATAAACAAACAATGAATAACTCTTATACAAGTTCAGTGGATCCTTGAGCCAGGTCTGCACCCCTAATAGAGTTTGACTGGTTCCCCATGCTCCATCTTTAGTTGAGCAGACTGACTGTGTCTTTTTTGAGTGAGGCTGAGCTCTGTGTCTTGATTTAAGGATGTTGGTCCAGTCTCTGGTCTACATCCAGTTCACACGAGCCAGTTTTTGTTATGCAGGACAATGCTTTACTTTCAATCATGCCCTCGCGTACCTGATAGTTATTGTGACGCGATTGCTGTTCACAACCAGGTTTTGATCGGGTCCTTTCAGGGTAATGCTTGGGCTTGGACGACCGTAGACCTTGCAGGAGAGGGCGACAGTCTCTCCAAAAACACATGTCACGTCATAGAGAGGGATCAGGAACTCCGGGGCCACTTGGGGGAAAAAACATCCACACGCTTGTCAGCTGAGTGGGACCCTTCCTTTTCAGTACAGCTTAGGTTGTTTGAAACAGCAGACACTCTTTAAGGTTCTGTGAATTATAAGCAATATAGGTTCATAAAGATATTATCATAGATTTACGAATTACTTTCAAGCACTAGTATACAAGCAATAATATACTATTAACGTTTTGTTATGAGACTAGTTCGAAACTTACCTTCTTGTATAAAATTGGGATTCATTAACTGCAAAACAAATAAATCTGTTAGGCTGATGCAAAAAATAAAACCATTCTGAAACAATGACTTGCCTTAATGTATCCACTAATTAAATCTTAATTATTTTGTAGTGGCATCCCAATGAACAGGTGAAGTGGATTTCACAAAGTGAATTTCACAATTTCAAAAAATGAACACTGGGCGGCAGGACTGTGCCATGTAGCCCACACCGATCGTTTCATGTGACTGACCTACTATAACGACGTCTATTAGTTGGGAACGTTTTTAACTACATTTCTTCGTCGTTCACTTCGCGGAAAGAGAAGGTTGTAAATCGGCCAATACTGCACTGTGAAAGCTGGATGGATCTTCCGTTTATTCGCATTGTATGACAAAGCAAGACAAAAGTTTGTCGCATCGTGTTCAGACGTACTCTTCCTGAATAATTAGGCTAAATACCGATCGAAAGAACGATATTTACCCTCCAGAATTTTATCGAAACAGTTCAATCCCAACATTTTCCTGATATTAGTATTTCGGCAAATAGGATGGTGGACTGTGAAATATAGAATATAGACGACCTTTTAATTTCATTATTTGTTAACTTCGTGTTGTTTCATTTGCAAACAAGTAGGTTACATGGGTATCATCTAACCTTCTGGAATTTTGTCAATACACAACGAAAATGTTTGTAAAGGCAAATAAACGGAAGCAGTTCGTTAATGGTTGAACTTAACAGTCGTAGTCTAATAAATTATTGCGTTTAAATCATTGGAAGATGTGTGTTGTCCTGCATGTAAGTATATCAGGCAAAACGAAAGCTCCGGAGAGCCCAGCGCTCTGTTCGAGTCTCTCCGCCAGTGCAGCGCTCCTCAAAATAACACCTGCAGCAAGGACAAGTCGCCTTTGACCGGGATAAAAACCGGCGAGTACGAAATGACAAAGTAAATATCGAATCTGACTAGTAACAATGTGATTTTATATAGTTTGAATAAATTATTTTATTTCTGCACGTTTGACAGTAATAACTTAATAGTTGAACCATGGCAGGGGAGGCTCTTCACCAGCAAACATACAAACATCCTCAATTATATGCCATAAAACTGATATAAAACCAATGGGACTGTTACTCAAATATAGGATTTGTTTGATATGGGCTTCCTTTGATTGCTGGTGTGACCACAGCTGTGGCTCACGCCCTCCGCAGACAAATCACGCAGACACCACAATCCCCTGGGCTACCCAGTCAGAATGGGGGCGGATCCCCGGATTTATGGTTTACTGAATGAACCCTAAGGCGCAATGCTCAGAAAAGGCTACAGGAGGCGCTGGGCTGGAGTGAGGCTGAGGAAACCTCTAGGTATTAGTATTGACAGCATGCATGATGGAATACAGCACTACCTCCATGCTAGTTTTGGGGTCTAGCTCATCACAATCAGACTCTTCGGAGCTGTTAGACTCCTGCAGTGTGGAACGAGAGAAAGCAAAATTAGACACAATAGGAAGACCTTTTGGTCCCGAGGCTGAAGGTCACCAGAAAGAGAGACCTAAATACACAGGGTGGAAAAATACTGTGGACTATCTGGTCAGAGACTTCTGCTAGGACCACACCATTTTGTAAAATTCATCATTGTTGGATCAGACCGGAAGACTACAATAAGAAGGATTCCCCTGACAACAGTTGCCTGGGAACCCCTAAGCCTGGTGGAGAAATGTTAATATATTATAGTGGAGATAGAGGATAATGTAAAAATAGGTGTAGAAAAACCCTAGTTATGGATAATAACTGAAAAGTACACTGAATAAAAATACTGAAAAGAGCATGTTTCTACAGGTAGTAGGATTGGTAAGACCAACAGGAATACACCTTTCATGACTAATCGGAGATGAGGTGGGTAAAGATGATAATCATATTTAATTCACACTGAATACTCAATGGATGACTCACAAGCACTGGGAGTGCCTTAGTCCCCAGTGTAAAGGCACTAGTACATACATACAGTCTGCAGGATGACGGCATTTTCGCGTGCCAATGACTCTGAGGAAAATATGTGTAATATGGCAAATGTCCCAAGCAATACTGCACCAAAACAATGTACTTACTGGATTTATACCAATTTTCCACAAACATAAACTCTGCGGGGATTCAAGGAACCAGATTGACCGTACATAAATTCTAAATTGCCATCCACACAACACAACAAATGGACTGATTTTTTTTTTTTTTTTTTAAATATAAATGTATAATGGATAATTTATTAAATTCATTTTCCCCCTGCTATCATATTCTATCATTTAGCAAACTAGTGTGAAGTAATTGAATTATACAGTGTTAATCACACACAGTCAACATCACTCAAGCATTCTATGACCGTTCCACAGCCTGTGTGACTGGATCCTGAAATAGTTACCAGAGCAGCATGCTACATAATTAAGGGTTCACTGGGACATGTGGAGGTAAAATAAAAATAATTCATTCACAATTAGGTTAAATACATAAATTAAAAAGTGTCAGTATTTTATGAAGGGAAAAGGGAAAAACAGACATAAGAAAACATCATTTTAAAAACTATTTCTAGGACAGGTTTATGTATGCTTAATCCTTGACAAAGCACAGACTTTTGGAATTCTCATCCATTAAAAAAATGCAACAAAATCACAAAATATCAACTGATCTTGTTAGTAGCGTGCACACCAAACGGGCAAATGGCAATGAAACCGATGTTTGGAGAGTTGTGTTCCTGGGCTGTTTGTGTGGCCAGACGGCTGCCACACACGTCTTCATCACCTGCTTACTCACTTTGACAGTGACCCTGCTGCTCAGAAATTCCTTGGGCTTACGGAATCCCATCTCCATTTTTGTGTCACCCGCACAACTTCCCTGCTCGTCCACCCGTTTTCTCATGTGCTGGGCGTGCCACGAGAAAGACTTCCTGTTGTACCAAGAAATTTAGTGGTCAAACCGAAGGGGACAGTCAGAGGGGAGCAGGAGAGGTTTTGGAATACAGTCCCTTCCAAAACATAAAAATAAAAAAGAATAGTGAACTGAAAAGAGTTGCAAAGTTACCGTTTACAAAATATATACAGATTCAACTTAAATGTTACACACTGAGGGGCCAAAATCCGCCATTCCTTATTCCTAAATTAAATTAATTTCTTCTTTTATTTTGTTTTCAACCTGCCGTCACATCATCTATGTACATTTCTATGAATGCAGAAGCCACTAATTGTGAGGAGGGAAGTGCCATCCTAACATTCTCGCCATCACACACAGACTGAGTGACGATGTCACTTCCTGCATCAGTGGGGTTAGTAGAAAGAAAAAAAAAAGAAAAAATATTCAGCAACAAAAGAATATGTGAACAAAGAAAAACAAACAAAATCAAGTATAAACCCTAACCCTAAAAATATACAAAACAGATTGCAGTGTATAGTTGAAATATTTAAAACCAATTTTAAAAAGCTTTTTCACATAAAAAATCATCCCAATGATCAACGCATCATCCCATTTCCAAGAGAACAGATCAACTCTAATGCAGTCCAGAATGGTTGGGCATTTATATATTGGAACCATCTCTCTAAAAAGTGGCACACACAAATAAGGAACTGCATCAATTTAAACACAGAGACGTTTACTAATAGAAACCAGCTTTATTTAAGTATCGATTTTGAATGGACTTGAAGATGTATACTCAATCAGAAGTAATAACGCAATGCTCTAACCACGGTTAAAAAAAGGCTGAGAGTTCTCTGGGGACCGCTGCCCAATGGCAGAAACAATACCCAGCGCTGTCGACACTTTCACTTTCACAGGTGGTCCCCCTCAGCAAAACAAGCTCAACTTACTTTGCCTCTTTAAATCATGCTCATGTCAAAAACGTATTTTACATATTTAAAATAATACATTTAAAACGATTAGTTACATTACAAGTACAATGATGAACATTGCGACTGTTACCGTATTGCACAACCTGACTTCATTAATATGGGTCTTCTTAAATAGTGCAAAAGGCTTTATACAGGAATGTACTGTTTTCGTTGTGTGTTGGCAAAACAAACAGAAAACATTTTACCAATAAACTGCCAACGTATTCGATAACAGCAAATTAATTTTTTTAAGTTGCTTTTTTTCCAAAACTAAGTAAAAATAACTATAAATCAAACTGTACAAACAAATTGCCACAGACAATATAACAGAAGTTCTCTCTGTCTGGAGAGAGAGGCCTCCGTCTGACACAAGGCCACTGTTTTGCCAAATGTTGAAAAAAAAAGAAATGGTGTTAAAAACTTAAAATAAAATAAAATAAAATAAAATAAACAACGAAAATTCCAGACCAGTCAGTTCCACGTTGATGCAAGATCAGTTTTCTCTAACATAAATCAGGCCATGAATGCTCCAAAGTCCTTTTATTATTTTTTTTTTTTACACATATTAACAAAAAGAGATGGCAGGTGCAACTTCCCCTGATCCAGCACTGAGTTTTGTTCCAACACGGAGGGGGCAGTGTCAGAATCAACAGAGGGCGGAGCCTAGCATCTCTGCTCAACCAATCGAGCCAATGAGGCCGAGGTGCACTTACTTTATGCTCCCTTCAGCACCGTCTGAGTGGGTTTTCCTGAGCGGCCCCAGGACCCGGCCTGGGACCCAGCCCTCGGCGGCTGGAGTGTGGCTATCAGCTGGCCGGTACACCAGGTACATGTTCTGCTGGTTGGTGGCCAGGACCTGGACCACCTCACCCTGGGCCACTGAGACCTCATTCTCCTTCAGAGCGCTGTAGTCCTGGGTCACGGTCATAGTGGAGGATGTCCCGTTACATCCAGCAGTCACGTCGGGCTGGGGCGGGGGCGGAGAAAGAGGTAAATGTAGGGTCGTCGGAAGACTGAGACCAGACGAGAAAGGCCACCACTCTTCAGCGCGCCTCACAGAAGCCTGTACTTCACCCTGTAACCTAAAAGTCTGACATCTAAGAGAATACTCAATAAAATGTAAAGTTCAAGTAAGCAGTCTATAATTACCAGCATAAGAAAAAACACGCGTTCTTCAGTGCTTCACGCAAACTAACACACGACCTCCCGTTGGACAGCACAGGGAGTCACATTCAGTGTGAACAGGGGAAGACTCACCTTGTCAGTCTCGCTTCGCTCTGTGTGTCTCTGTGGATCATAGGCAGGGCTGCTGTTGGAGGTAGAGAGCTTGAGTGAGGCAGGGCTGCGGCCTGAGAGTGGGGGCTTTTCTGCCCCGATGGAGGTGGAGGAGCTGGGTCGGCTGTTGGACTGGGACTGGCGACCGCTGCTGGGGCCTTCCCTTGGCATAGAATTCGACCCACCTTCCCTCTTCACGTACTCGATCGGAGACTGCAGCGCTGTGAACAGAACCAGAACTTAAGAATAGCCACTTCAATAACCTACAGCATGTAGAGACCTTTGGAACTGTCAATCTCATGTGGCGTTTTACCTGACAGGAAGTCACTCTGGGCCTCCAGAACCTTTTGGATCTCTTGGACCCAGACCTGCTTGATGTCTTGGTTGGCAGCCTGCAGGGTGCACCGGTCCGACGAGCCGCGACAGGACAGGATGAACTTGCAGGGGTCATTGTCGACGTTCGCAGCCAAGCTCAAGTAGCTCACCTGGATAGCAGGGTGGAGCAGAACAAGCTTACTGAGCACTGTAGACACATCTTCCATGGCAATCCCAACACGGCCAACTGGGTCAATATAACCTAAACAGCCAGTCACCAAAAACCTGGCCACTTATGCCAGCTGCAGGGCAGGCGGTGCAGTGGTTAAGGTGTTGGGTTGCGGGTTAAAATTGGGGAAATGCCGTTGTACTCTTGTACCGTGTAAGTTGAAGCATTTTAGAATTGTAAACCATGCAAATAGTTCGGTGCCAACTAAGAGACTGAATAAAACCCAGAGTTTAACCCAAGTAAAAATCCCAGGAGAGGGTAGACCGAGGCAACAGTAAGAGGTATCTCTGTTAAACCCTCAAACTGGTAATTAAACCAGCACTGCCTCAGTAAATACCCAGCTGCAAAAAGGCTGTGGAAAAGTATGACTAATGTAAGTCTCAGATAAGGGACCCTTCTGAGTAATGTGAACCTATGTAGTTGAAGACCAATGTTGTGCTTCCACATGGAGTAACCTTATCATGACCGTTAGGCGACCACCACGCACCTTGATGCTCTTCTTGAACTGGTAGCCTGGCGTGGACGAGCCCTTGCGGAGCAGTTCACTGAAGATGACGATCTGCTCGAAGAGGAAGACCCTGCGCTCCTTGCTGCGGGACAGGACCCCCGAGTCCTGCTCCGTGACGAAGAAGGTGTCCTGCAGAAGCAGCTTGCCCTGGGAGGTCAGCTTGCCCTGAGTGGTGGGGTTCATAAAAGGGTTAGTCCTTCATTTCTCTCTCAACACTGAGGAATAAAATGAAATGGAAAAAAACCTCTCCCTCTTTTCATACAGTCCTCCCCCACCCAGACACACTGCTGCTGTGTGCTCCGCACCCAGGGATCTGACCCCTCTCTCCATGCTGGACAATGAACCAAAGAAAGAGGCACTTGTGTTGAGGACCAGGCCTCGAGGAACACGTGGGCGTTAACCCTCCCACAGTCACCCTGGAGCCACAGAGCCCCCATGAGCGGACTACATTGGAAAACTATTTCACCAGGTGTTCCACCCTTCGGCCAGCACATTTGTGCGAGTGCCTGATTTGTAAAAAATTGGCAGCCAATGAGATTGAGTGACCAATGTATTTCACAGCTGTGTCATGTTCTTGATGACTGCAAGGACGAGGCCGTCAGAGCAGTGCTATGCTACAGTGCAGCGGTAGGTGTAAGTGTCAGTGCAAACATGGATGCCTGTGCAAGGCTGTACCTCGTAACCCTGGAGACGACCCAAATTCATCATGTCGTTGCACCGCTTTGGGACCAGGAACATCAGATCAACTGCTTTCTGCAAACCAACAGTTTCAAATGCACAAAGACACTGGTTAAAGACATGCCGTTTCTCCAGGCACAGCTATATGCCAACTTTCCCCTCTGCTCCAGGATATCTACACTTGGCCCTCTTGAACTTTGCAATAACTGATGACCTGACCTGCCAATTATGTCGCACATCAAGTTCTCTACCCAACAGAAACAGACAGGAAAGGACAAAAGATAACAGTATGTATTCTGTACAGGCAGCCAGAAGAGAGACAGCTGGTCATATAATCAAAATGTTACTGCAGCATGGACGCTAACATGGAAGACATGAGCAGCTCTTTGGCTTCATACCTCAATGTACTGACTGTCCAATCCTGCTTTTGAAGTGAACTTCAGAAAATCCTTTGAAACACAAGATGAATTTGTCAGCCTCTTTTGCTTCAGGTACAATTAATCTGATTTCATTCATTTAATAGACAAGGCTAACAGGCTACCAGTCCACATGCAAGACACACACCCACTGTCATCCGACACACATGTGGAGCATTATCTCACCTTCAGCAGCAACTGGTACTTGGTTATTCTCTGAATGGGTTTAATCAGATAGTCGCTGATAGATAGTCTCGAGTTTATTTCCTGCTGTATCTCCTGTGAAGCAGCCACATTCAAATATTGCATTTGAGAGAAACTACACTGATGATATGAAACCAACCATGACCATAGATCTCAGGAGATGAGTTTGATTCATATGAAGGGGGGGGGTCACCAAATATACGCCTGAAGCAATAATTACCTCGAAGTAAGTGTCGTATTCGGCGACGACAAACTCAGACCTGGGCTTGTTCTGGCAATACACCACATACATGTGCAGTCGCCTCTCCTGTGACAAACAGGAGCACACCAAAGCTGTCAAACCGTGTCACGGAATGGCGGCAAGGCCCCGTGGAAGAGGGTGCCGGTCCGCGTGTACCCACGTGTTTTATAAAAAGCTCTGCTAGCAGGTCGCGATCCTCTGGGCACTTCTCCAGCTCGCCAAGGAAAAAGCTGCAAGTTGAGAGGGAAACACAAAGGTGTATGCATGCAAATTTATTACAGCTTACTGGTAAGGCTCGGAAGTGTACAGCGATTACAGGGTTTCTTTCATTAAAACCAGTCAGTTACCCGCTACGAAAGTGGAACGGTAATTCAAATTTCCTTCTAACGGCATCAAAACCTACTCCCTGTGCCAGTCGTAGATCTGATGAATGTTCCCAAAAACAATCTTGTCCTTTCCTTTCATCTCTTCAGGGACTCCCTTCTCCTCTATCTTCTTCATGAAGCCCTTAAAGAAAAATTGATTTTGAAATGGTTAAAGTTAGAAATTTGAGCTACCTCCATTTCTGTCAACGTCCATTCAGGAAGTGTTTATAACTATACATTAGTTTACATTAGTCAATTCATACGTGACTCAACTGCCATTTACAATGGCTAGCTAGAGCTACTAACACAATTTTATTTTATCCTCCATCTTGACAAGATATTTTCAGCTGCCTCTCACTTTTGAGGAACCAATCAGTGCTAAGACAACACTTATTCCTGTAAATTGTGCACCAGGTCGAACCTTCAGGCCTTATTGAAGGGCACTCCGAATGGCCTGGTTTTTCAGCCCTTTGAATGGGAGACTGAAAATGGCCCCTATGCATAAACCTTTCCTTCAAAGTTAGACACACTGGTCGTCTTACTCACCTCCACTACAATGCCCAAGTCTCTCACATAGTCTTTCTCTGTCTGGATTAACTCATTCAACACAAACCTGTAGACAAGAGTAGCACAGCATCATGAGTTTCAACGGGAACACAGGACCAAGATCCGATTGATTCGTTTGCACCTTTGAGTACAGGCCATGGTGTGATGTTAATCACATTGCTGTGAGTTTAGTGAGAACGATAGTAGAAATGAAATACAGCTCATAAAAACACCCGAAAACGATAAACGAGAACAGGAAAACTGCCATGTCATCGAAGCTAATACAATTCACAATCTTAACCCCCTTAAGACACGAAGATTTAAAAAATGAGAAAATATCATAGATATTTGTAAACACGACCTCCAGGGTTATAGAAGCCAGGTCAGAAAGCAACCTTTGCACTCCTTTTATTAAGCAATACAGCACTTAATTTAATAAACTACACTGACAGAGGTTTTAGGACTACAATACGGACAAGACTAACTAACTGTGTGGCCATGAGGACCATGGCCATCATCACCAGAAAAAATGGTGAATTAATCCCTCTGAAAGTAGCCGACATGAGTGAGGGCGTGGCCAGGGATGTATTTGTGGGAGTGGCCATGGGTGTGGCACCTACATGCGTCCCCGCAAAGCTTTGGCCCTTTGCTCCTCCTCAGGATCTCTGGGCTGCATGGAGGTCGGCTCCGGGGTACTCAGGCTGCTGAAGCTCGGGTACGACCCCGCCTCCAGGCCCTGCGTCAGAGAGAGAGAGAGAGAGAGACCTCATAATTGTGGCCAGGGTCTGACACAAAGGTAAAGTATGTCCTCTCGAGTGAGATGGTGCAGGAGCTGTCCTCAGTGCTCTGGACTACCACCGGAGGCGAGGCAGATTGAGACACAGACAAAACAAACACAAACGCTCCCTGGTTATAGAGAAGCGCAGAACTAAAAGAGCAGAGAGAACTGAGCTCGAGCAGCGCAGGTTTACAGAGCTGCGCATACAGGGATACGCATGAGACTGGACATCTTAGAACAAACGCTGTTCACACAGCTGTGATCGATATAGTTTAATGGGGTGAACTAAACATAAATTTGTAAAAAATAAATAAACTCCACACACACCTATGGTATTTGTCATTACAGGTGGTGCTGTTTAAAGCGACTGCACCTGAAGGCCTGTATGCGAATATAACGCTGGAATATCTGAGCCCATCAACAAGCACTACTTAACAGGAGTGAGCGTTCCTGTATTTGTGATCAAGCCTGATTCTCTCAGGTAAATGCAGCCCGACTGGCATTTCAAACTGACTTGCCTTGGAGTGACTTGCCATTCATTTAAGTAATGTTGAGCCCACATTAAAAGCAGGAATTCAGCATGAAAG
>JAOVYW010066049.1:9444-21495 GCA_025775045.1 Hiodon tergisus
ATGGGTGGCTGCTGGGAAGACATAGGCGGGAGCTGGTTATGGGTGGCTGCTGGGAAGACATAGGCGGGAGCTGGTTAGGGGTGGCTACTGGGAAGACATAGGCGGGATCTGGTTATGGGTGGCTGCTGGGAAGACATAGGAGCTGTATGGGACTGGAGCTGTATGGGACTGGAGCTGCAGGGTGGAGAAGGTTCTCCACTAAACGCTGTGCATCGCTCCTTAGCTGGCAGTGATCCTCAGGGCCATCAACAGCTCTGGAGAGGCAACAGCGGCATCATGTCTGCAGTGAAAGGTGTAGCTTGAGCCGTGCTGCGAGTGGCTGGTGAGGAGTGTCACTCTGGCAACACCCTGACTGAGCGGTGGAGGCTCCTCCCTCTGTGCAAGTCGCCAGTGTGTGCTGTGGCTGGTGCAGGAATTAGTCCACTCTGTCCAACTTCAGCGTATTCCAGAAAACATGTCCTGTTCTTTCGTGCTGGACGTTCCTGTATCTGGCTCAAAGGACCTAAATTGCGAGGTGGAAATCTGTCTTTGTGGTTCAGAACTAGGTTGTGATCGCCATGGGTAAGAACAGGATCAGTTAAATGTCTTGCTATTGCAGATCCACACCAGGTCCATTCAGTATGCACAGACATGTGGCCACTATTGAACTGCAGAACCTTCATATGGTTCTAAAGAGAGAAAAGAAGCAATATCTAATTCCCTTATAACAGCAACAAACCCAACATAACCGGTAAGGTTATCTATCAGCTCTTATAACAATGAACTACAAATTAACAATTTAAGTAACTTACATATTTTGGTTTATGCGCAGTCTTCAGTCCAAAAGATGACACAAACAATGCTTTCACTCTCTCCCAAATCCACGACTTTCCTGCTGGCTGTTGCCACAGTGAACTATACCCCCTCCCTCAGGAGAGATGCCATTGGCTTGGCTTTCGAGGTGCACATATGATTGCCAGGGAATGTGGCAAATCATAAAGCTCGAGTCATTAAGGAATGGCCACGGGGCTCTCACAAGTCAAAACATGCTCCAGCTGAGGCCTTTTTTTTACACCCACAGAAGGAACTGTGTTCCCTATAGATTTAACCTGTAAGGAAGTTTCCTTTGGAGAGAGGGAGAGAGAGATATTGCTAGATATTGGGAGTCACAGTCAAAGTGGGTAAGAGCACAAAATCACACAAAACGCATACAATCACACAATGAAGGCAAGAGAAGAGCATTCAAAAACTGTTACGTTGCTCAGGCCACACATAAAACCACACAACGTTGACTCGTGTTACCCTAACAAAATTTGATCACGAAAAGCCACAAGATGGCAGTCGCGTTCAATATTTGGAAGTCCGCCAAAAACAACACAAACAAACACGCTCTTAGAAACGTAATTTTTTTTTCGTGTGCGATCTGTCAATTCCAGCAGTCCATTGATTTACCAACCAACTCTGCCGCAAACCGCGCTATTTTGGCTCAACAAGCTAAACCCAATAAGAAATCAATTAGCTGAGATTGGTCTACCGTTCTCCTAAATCCCGATTTTCTCAGCGTAACTGGAAGATTCTTTCAAAATAATATAACAATATAATAATAATATAATATAATAACTGTATTAGCCATTTCAGGGGCCAACCATGCACGAAAAAAGTCTTAAAAAGTCAATAACATTGCATGTCTACTCTAGGTTATTTTAAGGTGAACGTTGTGTGAATGAAAAAAATGTATACAGTAATCCTTGTACATCACTATGGAGCAGAAAAAAATCTGTTTTCGGAATACGATGCCGAACTTTGACTAGTCTTCTCCATAGTCCTTCGAACCACCCTTCTGTTTGACACTGTGAACCGCAGAGCCAGCACAAGAGGTTCAGTGCCTGTCGGAGGAGAGGCACTCTCGACAAAACTGCTAGCCTGCAGGCGTCTGATACAATCCAAGAGAAACGCCGTGTATTTGTCTGCACTGCTACCGTGCTCCCCCGATCACAATGGGGTGACTACAATCGAACCAGCAAACTCGGGCAAGCGCTTTAACTCGGGCAAGCTCCTTAACTGACAGAGCCCCTCGGGAAGACAGAAGCAAGTAAACTCACGGCTTTGCTACTTCAACTGTTTCAGTTAGTCTGTCTGGTTTTTCATTATTTTCCTCTAAAACAATAGGCAATAAAATAAACGCAAAGCATAAAAAGTGTGTAAAGCACATGTTAACTGTAACAAGTAACAACACGTGTATAAACATCCATGTATGAAGGTATGTACGTACATTTTTATATTATTTCTAATTTTGCAGAATTGGTTTTAAGGTCCAGATAAAAATCGGTCTTTAAAACACACAGTATAAACCTACTAGATTTTCCCAAAGTGTCCTGCTGGCCCTGTGCTGGCTTTGGTGAGACCATGGCTTATTTTTGGGAGGAGGCAGGTGCCTGGTCCCCTGACCTCTCCCTGACACACGTCTGTGGCCCCTGACTCGTTAACACGGGACGTAAAGCTGCTCCCCACTGGCGGCCCGTGTCCTCAACTCATTGCCCCAGTAATCCAGACGCTTGCAAACTCTTCAGCGCCAGCGCTGGACACATGTGATTTAGTAGCTCAGCCCCCCCCCCCCAAAAAAATAAAACTTCAAAAGGGCAGCGCAATCGCAGAGTGGCGGGACAGCGGGATCCAGGCCGACTTCCTTGTTTGGTTAATTACGTGAGTAGGCAGGGGCCAGTGCTCTGAATGTCCATAAAGTTGAGCTAAGCGAGGATGGAGCTGGGACCGAGATTTCCCCCCCCCTTTAATCCACTTTCTATCCTGTGTCACAGTTTGAAACGCTCCTGGTTTATGTCCCTCCTGGCAAACTTACATAAAAATTAGCCCGTACTGTAGTTTACGTCCGGTGCGCTCTTTCTGTAACTAATTTGCGGCAGGGGAGTTCCGTAATAAAGCGACGGACACAATCCGAGGAAGTGAGACGCTGCTGCTGTCACCGTGCGTCTTTGAACCTACTCATTTTCGCCGAGACTGTTTCTTTGCTACTGATCACCCATCCATAAATTTGCAGAGGAAGTGCTGTTCAGTGTTAGCTACACGTCCAGGTTACGTAGGTGCCGTGGGGGGGAGCACCCTGCTGAATCCACCCCGGGGCCCACAGATGGCTTGAAAGCTTGATTTAAGTATTTCTAATGTACAATTAGTCCACTTCCAATAACAGCATTAAGGCGCAATCTTTCTGGTTTTCCCTTTACAATTGCCCCATGTGGATTTTAATGTTCTACGGCCTAGGAAATGAAAATGCAAGAAAAGTTTAAATCCGCTGCTATAAATCTGGCAGCTTGCACGCCAGCCAGAGTTTGTGAATATCTGTGGACGTCTACCTTTTGGTGGTACTGAGTTTAGCCCTAAAGTTTTGGGGGGCATGCGTTTGGGCGGGTTGGGTCTGCCACTATCTGAAAATTAAAATAGAATCCCACTTTTTTGAATCATTATGCTATTCCAAGGGCAGACTTTAAACACAGGTATATATATTTATATACACATACATATACTACATTAATTTGTATTTCTTTCTTGAATAATAAATAATTATTTTACAAGATTCCCTCATGTAGGTCATATAACTGAGTTACAGCTGCATATAACTTATTATATATAACATTATTATAATAATTATAATCCACTGATATTCCGTAGCACAAACCAGGAGACCCATAAGATCCCGTACATTTGGTGCTCAGAGACCTGACCTTTAGGGGTCACTGTTGCCAAGTCTTTGGCCACATGTTTTCTCGACCCTGGACCAAGATGTCGTTGAATTTTTTAAATTTACTAAGAAAGGATCTATGTTCTGAGTTGAGTTGAGATAAGAGTGCTCCGCACTTAAAAAGGTCACCTTTTTCCAGATAAACGTGACTTTCATGTCAGTTTTGAATGCTTTCTACATTTTGCGTTCGATGGTATGATCATGACCATTAAGGCAAAATTTTGATGTACACAAAGTGAAAAAAACAAGACGTATGTAATGTTATCCAGTGCTTTGCTCTCCTGTAGGAGATTTCAGCACTTGATGTAATGACGCAAATTCAGTGCGAATTCAGACCTTTCTTGGCTTGTGGCCGCACGGGGTGAAAAGCAGTGTGTCGGATGAAAACCCAAGAAAGCGCGTAACCCCAGCTGGCGCTGTAAACTTTCTCAGGCCTGAACACACGGCGTATGTGAACTGAACGCAGCCGAGGCAGAGTGCAACATCTCTCTCGCCGAAGCAATTGAGAGTGAGTTGGCGTTCTGACGTCTCTCTTTCTCTCTGCGAGAGGGTAGGATCCCGCCGTTAGTCTCGGGATTCATGGTCGCTGACGGCCTGACTTTGGGAGAGCCCCGCCGCGTCTTCACCTGACACCTGAGGGTAATCCGCGAAAGAAAAATGAATTTGCTGTTGAAAGAGTTCAAAAGCGCAGAGTTGACTTCCTCGACATAAATCCCCTCGTTTAAGAGTTGGGCCCCGGTAGCTCTGATAGGCCTTGTTTTAATTTTTAAGGCTCTGCCTTGAAAGGCAGGCGAGTGAAACGTCCTTTTTATTGTGATGTTTGGCAGAAACATAACATGCTTTAAACAACAGTGAGCAATATTCCCACCGGCCCGTTAAATGGGTTTATTCTTGTGCTTTATTGTAAGCCGTGGCCTTCTGCTTTCTGTCACTCACACAGCGAGCGTGGCCCGGATGGAGGACCTACTAATCGTTT
Organism: Hiodon tergisus; assembly: GCA_025775045.1. Lineage (NCBI taxonomy): Eukaryota > Metazoa > Chordata > Actinopteri > Hiodontiformes > Hiodontidae > Hiodon > Hiodon tergisus. The sequence goes on from JAOVYW010066049.1 coordinate 14,154, forward strand.
GCACTGACATCTGGCGTGTCTTTAACAAATGTAAACTCCTGAGCCGTCTCCCGACGCGGCCCACGTGGAGAGGGTCTAGAGGCCCGTGGATGTGAAGCTCTCTCTCTTTACCTCACTCTCACTCTCTCTCTTTCTCTTTCTAACCTCACACTGTGTCTCTCTCTCTCTCTCTCTCTCTCTCTTTCTTACCTCACACTCTCTCTCTCTCTTTCTTACCTCACTCTCTCTCTCGTACCTCACACTGTCTCTCTCTCTCTCTCTCTCTCTCTCTCTCTCTCTTTCTTACCTCACTCTCTCTCTCTCTCTTTCTTACCTCACTCTCACTCTCTCACTCTCTCACTCTCTGGCTCCCTCCTGCTGTATCACGGAACACTATAGTAGATGAGGAATGCAGAAAATAGAACCTTTTTTATTTTGTTGGTTCACAAACAGTTTATAGACAGGGCTAATTATATAGCTCATAGTTTATCCACATGTATGGTGCAGCGCTAAAATTAGTTTAAAAAATAGTTTTGATCCTGTTTGTGCCCACAGACCTATTGTAGAAACACCCGAGTCTGGAAGCAGAAGCTGGGACAGAAGCTGACCACAAGAGGGCTCTGTCAGCCTCTGTTGACCAGCCATTGCTGGAAAATTCTATATGTAACTGCTGTTAAGACAGGTGGAGAAGGAGAAAATCTGTCAGAAACGTCACACTTTCTACAGATGTGTATGAGTGTATGTTGTTCAAAGCGGTGGCAGATGCAGGTTTTTTCTGAGTCGAGGAACACAGTTGTGGGTGACGCCGATGGTTTAAGAGGAGTCAGGCTGTGTTTTCAGGAAGCCTTGTTTCTGCCTCCGCTGAAATGTTGCCTCTGCTTCTGCCTGTAACGTTTTTAAGATCTCTGCGATGATGGAGGTTTCAGCAAAGGCCCCTCCAGAAGCGGCATGCTTTAGTGTTGCCTGGTTGGCCTCGCAAAAACGCCAGCCTCCCGACGAAACACGATTGTTGCGTGCAGAGAATGCCACTAAACACGTTGTAAAAAAAGGGGCTCCCCTCTTGTTGTGTCAGTGACACCTCTGAGTCTGCTCCGACATGTGTCCGGTTGCCAGGCTGGACAACGCTTCCTGTGCACCCACATGTACCCCTCCGTTTGATGTTTAGCACATCCTTTCAACAGTCAATGGTTCACAGAGTGAAAAGAGGGTCGGAACACGCTGGTGCACCTTGTCGGGTAATGAGAAAAGGATTGTGGGAAGGCCTTCGTCTGCGGGAATGGACTGGGGAGCATCAGTCAGTCCGATAAAGAGGCACGGATCAGTCAATGCCATGGAGCCAATCAGAGCAGCCTCATACGTTGGTCACGGTCTGTGTTTCCAGGTGACCAGTGGGCCACAGGTTCGAACACCTGGAGTGGCACTGCGGTGTCACTGCGGTGCCTTGATATCCGTGTAAATGAATAAGGTCCAAGGCCGTGGGCCTGGTGAGTTCCTCTGGAGCAGAACCGGCCCAGAAGGTTGGAGTCTCAGATGGCGCACATGGCCCCATAAGCAGATCAGCGCCGCAGTTTTATGGAGCTGATTTTATGGGGTTTATGATTTTTCAGCGTTCTGCCGCCAGCCTCATGCATTTCTGGAGCAGTGGCAATAAAGCCATAATTGTCCCTCCCACGCCGGGAGAGCGATTTAACGACCCCGGGAAATGTATGATTTAGCGTGTTACGTTTCATGTATTAATGAGTTACAATCAAAGTCGTGGTTCGGGTCGCGATGCGCCGAGAGCCAGATGGTCGAGGGAGAGAGGCGCGGACGTCCTCTGATTCCAACGACCTTCGTATTCACCCTGGGAGACTTACAGTGGCTTTGCCATGGCGAACGTTGGGTTCGTGGAAGAGTGCTTTGCCGCCGCACTGTGTGAAAATGGACATTCTGCCAACGTCCAAAGAGGTGGAAGAGGGGCCACGCCCACTCTCTCAGCCCCAGTGAGAGAGCAACTCTTGTGCCACTGTACAAGTGCACTGACGCGAGTAAATAAAAAAATCATTTGGCAAAATACTGGCAAAGGAGATTCCGCCCCCCACCCCATTCTGCACGAACCTGGCACGGCTATGACCTTGTGAACAACTTGAGAACCACATCACGTTTTTTTAAAGCTGGAAATGATCTCCTGGCTAGATGGGAAATTTAAAGTGTTGCTTCATTTTCATCAAGACCCATCGAGACAGGGGTGACAAATATTACCCTGGGATCACATCGTCACGACCAAGAGGCAAGATGATGAAATACTGTCTGCTGTGAAACTGCAGCCTGGTGCTCAGGCATGATGTCATCAGTTTGATGTCACCGGCTAGATGTGACCGGTTTGCTAATTGAAATAAGGCCAGCCTTGTGTTCTTCTAGTTTCTGTATTTCTTTTACCTCATGTTACCTTTGCTGCTTTCCAACACTATGATTGCATAGGACACTAGGTGGCAAAATAGTGAGGGAAATGGTTTCCTTTGAGCATTGAGTGGTTTAATCAGAGGATAAGGCCCATCTCTGCAAGACAGCCCTGCAGACCAGTTGTTCGCTCATGGCATAGAGGACTATAAAGAAGGGTACTGATTGGATGATATGTAACAGTTTTTAAAATAATTAAAGAGCAAAGAGCACAGTCTGGCCATGCTCAGACTTGTTTCTGAATCCCGGCAGCCTTGCCTGGGAAACTCTGGCCTGTTTTACCCAAATTCCCTGCCACTCATTCCCTTACCCCAAAGTCTGTTTGACTGAGGATTTTAATTCATATAACCACATGCAGGTTCTACAGTCTGACGATAACTGTACGGCGGTGCAAGGTGCGTGGATTCTACAATGGACTATCCTTGTTCTGGACATGGTTCTGACCCTGTTCCTGTTCTGGACATTGTGCTGACCTTCTTCATGCTGAACAACCCTTAGTGATCACCACCTAGTTCCTAGTTTGAACCGCACAGAAATTCCATTGGGTGTATTTTCCACCTTCCACACATAGTATATATACAGGCCAGACACAAAGCCATGTCAGCCCGGGATTTATAAAGTTCAATAATTTTCGGCAAAACTGCAATAGAAACCAGGCCTTATATGAAAATATGCATTAGTATCACTCCTCAAAAATCTGCATGGTTCCGAACTCCGAATAGCCAGAACTCAAAGCTATTCCAAAGATGTCAGGGTGAGCTGTGGGCAACGTTACATCACGGTTCTGTTTTTCTACCGTTTTCCAAAACCAGCCTTGACGATACCGGTTTACCGTATTTTATTTATCATTTATACGATACCGTGTGAGAACTCGGGCCGCGTGTGAGAACTCGGGCCGCGTGTGAGAACTCGGGCCGCGTGTGAGAACTCGGGCCGCGTGTGATTGCGGTCACATCGACTTTCGAGTTTCAGCCGGCGTGACTTAGCGCTCGCCGTTTGGTACAAGCCACGCCGTTGGCAATACAGAAATAGCAAAGAGCTCCGTGTGCTATTTTATTCACAAAGGCAACAAAACGGATCTCTTTTTATGTGGTCAATGCCCTCCACGTTCCAACAATTTTACCCAAATGTTGTTTTCTTTGGCGTAACTCGGCAGAAAAGAATTCCCCCGAATTACACTTGTCTGGAGACGTGTCACTTTTTTTGACAGGCCTGTCTGGTAAATGGTTTATTCTTCTTGATGAGCTGGGCTCATTCCACGCCTCTGATCTGCCGTGGGGTTTTTGAGATATCCTCCTCAGAGCTAATCAACGGGCCTATCCATGTGATAGCGATCTTAACCCGACAGGTTGCCATGTTTTTTTTTAATGTCACTCATACACGACGTCGACAGACAACAGACGACCGGCGGTTGGAAGGAGAAAGAGTCCCTTTGATGCCAGGTTTGTGAAAAGCAGAAGCACCTGTGGCTCAGAGCTGTGCAAAGCTTTGCAGACACAGGGAGGGGAAAAAGGCCCAGAGACAAAAGGTTTGAGTCAATTCATCGGAGGCACTAAGAGGCCACAAAATATCACTAGCAGTCCTGGAAGTCTCAGAAATAATCGCAATAAATAAATATGTGGAGGTACAAATACAAATAAACACAATCGTCCAACTGAACAGTTCTGTTTATATTTCCTAAGCAACGTGTACGTATTTTCTACTGACTTTTTAAAAGTAAAAAGAAAAAACTAACCCATGCAACATTTTTTGTCTTTCATCTTAATGCAATCGTTAAACCGCCCACAGCGGTACGCGAAAGAGCGGTACGCGACACCACGCTTCCAAAGGAGTGGACGCAGCTCCCGCATGGAACGTGGCGAAAAGAAAGCCGGGCCCTGGTGCACCGCGGGCCACATTTCCCAAAATGCCGTGCAACATCCTAGCAATACATAGCGGAGGTACAGGTAGCTCGTGCAGGAAAGAATCCAGCTGCAACGAAGGGTCGAAAAGCATCTCGGGAACTATTATTGGCGTGAGCGTTCTTCACGTCACCACGGGAACAGATCGGCTTCCGCCGTGATTCCGAGGAGGTATAAATAGAGACGAGGTCGGCGTGGGAACCCATCGTCACGCTGTGGTCTTCCGTCGGCAGGCAGTCTTTGGGCCTCACTAGGGCTTGCGACACGGTCGTGACTGTGGTGACCGTGTCAGTAGGTGCTGAATAACGCTGCGCTTTCATTCTGCTTCCCTCCTTTATCTCTGGCTCCGTCGTCGTCTTCTGTGAGTGGACTGAACGGTTCATTTCATTTGGCCGCTATTCTGTCCTGGTCTACGTAAACAAACTGGAGGCGGGGGGGAAAGGATGTTCGGAGGCGTGTGGGGCTGGCTCGCCCACCCATTCACACGGCAATAGGCAGGGAGGGTATTAACTAGCTGTGACATTTCAGTGAAAGGTGTTGTCCACAGAGGAAATGGCCCCGGCGACGAGCTACTCCAGCAACACCAATTTCACAGTTTTCACAATGGGGCATTTCTTCACCGCGAAGAGATGTTTAGTTTCCACACGCCTGCCTGATCCATTCCTGGCTAAGACGTTTTCATATATGAACTGGATAGGTTTTGTGGTTTGTTATAAATAACTAGGACAAAATAATAAGACAGGAACATCTCAATGTGCTTTGAATGAGCTGGTACAAAAGGCCAGAACTTCACACTGTGGGCCTCTCTGAGATTGGAACCCTCAGATCAGAAATGCATTTTACTGGACAACACCGGTGAGGTTAGCTGGGCACATGGATTGCCCCCATTCCATGAACATGAAAGTGCACACATTATGACATGCTACAATACGGATACGAAAGGAAGGCTGTGGGTTTCAGTGTTCATCAGCACCCTGGTCAGAGAAAGGGTGCCCCGACATCAACAGAACTGCCTGTGAAGAGTTAACTGGTGATGAGAGAAAATCCTGAAGGAGGTTGTCAGAAGATACTCAGCAAACCATTTTCTCTACATTTGAATAAATCATTCTGCAGGATCCAAAAGCTCAACAGTTGAGCATAACCTCTTTGGCAATGTTTTTTATTCATGTGAGTGATTGTCTCACATGAGTGAATAAAAAAATAACGCTCTCAGATGTTGATTCAGGTGTATCTATACTGAAGGTGAGTTCACAGAGGCAGGGGTAGTTCATTACGCGGTTTTGGGCGTGGTCTCCCAGTTGCATTCGCAGAGCCCAAACAGTTGTTTTCTAAATTTCTGAAATGTTATTATGCAGGAGAAAGAGGGTGGACATATTGTCAGTCATCACCAGGGTCCTGGGTTCGAGCAGTCTCCCTGGAATCTCTGAGCATAGAGTGTGCCATTCTCACGATCCCAGGTTTGAACGTTCTATTCCTGGCCCCTATAAAGAAGACTCAAAGCATCAAATTGATTAATTTGGCTGTGAAACTAGAGCTGCAGTAAACAACCATTAAAAGAACTCAGACAGCCTTTGGTGAGGCATTTTTAAAAATGCTATTCTAAAGGTTCTTCAAATTGAATACAGTCATGAATACTTCACTAAAATGTCCTCATCCAGTATTCAGGCTTGTGTCTCAGTTAAAATAGAATGGAAGGTCCCTGGAAACAACTTCTGGCCCTCTGTTGGCCTCGTCACTGGGAAGAATTGAATGATACCTTTTGTTGCTCAAACAAGAACAACAGGGGAAAAAAACAGATTTATAGCGTTGTCAGCAGGTCTGTTTGTCTATTTCCTCTGTCCTCTGCTTGGGGGTGTAGTCTTGGTAACGGTGAACGCTTGAAATGAACGAGGAGTGGAGACCAGTGTGGGACAGGGAAATGCGTGCTAATGCTAACAGTATGGGACACAGAAATGCGTGCTAACGCTAACAGTGTGGGACACGGAAATGCTAGCTAATGCTAACAGTGTGGGACACAGAAATGCTTGTTAATGCTAACTGTCTGTGATGCCAAAATGCTTGCTAATGCTAACAGTATGTGACGCCGAAATGCTTGCTAATCCTAACAGTGTGGGACAGGGAAATGCTGCCAGTATGGGAACAGGCCAATGCATGCTAACTCTAACAAAACTACCAGTCCAATTTAGCACAGACAGGACTGACCTGCAGAGCAGAACTGCTACAGAAACTGCCTGGATCAGGATGTCAAAACTAACCCACCGTCGAACATTTTTTGTGTGTCCTCCACACGGAATCCGTGAAATTACTCATTAGCTCAGGGCTTGCTTCTGTTGGAACACATCAACTTGGTCCACGGCTCCAGTTGAATAGTGTGACAATTATAGTTTTTAAATAGAACGACTCAAAACTTGAATGACCTTTGCCCCGAATGCGACCTTTTCAGCTCCTCTGTGACACTTGTTTCCTATGTGGTTGAGTTGTGTTAAAAGGCCAACCTTTATAACAGCAAAAACTGCCTGAACAGCATATCTCTCAGCTCCTTTACTTTCTCCGGAACAGGTTGTAAAAGGTTTTGCGCAAACTAGTCTGTGTTGCTCCTCAGAGAACATAAAGGGGTTTGGGTTGTTCATGTTAACCTTTAACCGACAAGGTTGCATATTCATAAAACTCTGCTGGACAGAACTGCTGAATTTCATTAACACTTTATGGCAAAATTTTTCAATAAAACATATTTTATTTTATATTTTTACAAATGTATAACAAATATTTTGATATTTAGAGTTTACGACATAGTGTATATCAGGCATTCCACTCTAGAGTATTTAAGTTCCCCTCAAATCACTGCCACTGATGCAATGTCATGCGATGAGATGTGATTAGACAGATCTAATCGTCACAACAACCGTGTCATGGAAACGGACAGCTTTAAAGAGATGAAAGCGATGTAGGATTTGCGACAGACGCAACACTTGGCTCCTGCATACGCCAATCTCACCCTTGGGATGACTCATCTGATGTGTGCC
>JAOVYW010066070.1:0-21490 GCA_025775045.1 Hiodon tergisus
TACAAGGCTTTAAGTCCCGGGAGCCAGGCTTCCCAGCAGCCCCCGCGGGGATGGCTTTAGCCCATTGGCGGGGGAAGTGCTCCTAGCCATCCCCGCTACAATACCAACCTCTTCACGTGTGGATAACCAACTTTCTATAATTACACAATGACTTATATAGTTTTTATTTGTTAAATATACCCGCGCTAAGGTTTAACAGCAAATTATATAAAAATGCCATACTCACCCGTATCTTTCGTTTTCACATGAACTTTAAGTTTAATGGTATGATTCTCGGTGTTATACAGTCAACTATCTATCATAACAAAGTATCTAGTAAACGTATTATATAAATTAGAATTTACATTAAATAAAAAAAATAAAAAATAAAAATAGATAGTGGAAAAAATGTTCATAGGTCACCAATTCATGCTCTCATATGTCTGTATTCTCACATTAAGGCTGGGACCAAATCAAAACTTTGACAACCCGCTAATCGCACCTTACATAACTGTATTTATTAGGTTTCTCTGTTCGAGATGGGAAAAAATAAGATACTTACTATAAATAAAACGCTAAAAATCCTAATTTTATGCAGTGTAATTTGCAGGTATATTTTGGTTCTAGCCGGGTGTTCATGGACATTCCATATCCATGGTTTCGAATGGGGTTTCCAAGGGGATTTACTATAAGGGAAAGAAATAGAAATATTTCAATCTAAACGGGTATAATAGGTCCAAGTAATTATTTAGATTTCCGAAATGTGAGCAAATTTATAAAGCTGGAGAATTCTGCTTCCACGCTGTTGTGAAATGCACGTCACCCACGCGCATGCTACCTCTGAGCAGGAACTCTGGAACTGCTTATCTAGCAAGGGGACATGGGGGAATATAGCCGTCCCTTTATTTAGATCAATGTTAAGTCTGGTGGCGCATACGATTTTCTCCCCGTTTTATGTATAAGATTTTGCATTTTCTGGACAACGGACGTGATTGAAAAGAATAACCTGCGAAGATGTCGACGACGTGGTCATTAAAATTTCTAAAAAGCCAGCGGCCACAGTATAAGAATTTACTGAGGTTTTTGGTCGTTCAAAGGTAAATTCGAATCACGCTCATTTTTTAGTAGTGGAGCGTGTATTGCGTTGGTGCACTTATGCGTCATATGATGAAAGTGTTGCTGTGTTAAGATTTTCATTTAGGTACCTTGGCAAACAATTTGTACAATGTGGTAAGGTCTGTTAACAATGTTGTAATTTCTTTCACTTTGAAAATTGAAATTAAACTTCACTTTTAGTCGAAATTAATAAGTTAGTTAACGAGGCAATGTCCTATAACGACACTTAGTAGTGATTCGCCAGGTAGGTAGGTAGGTAGGTAATTCGAAGTAGTTCAATATATTAATTTATTTGATCATTTATTAATCATTGACGAGTACTTACACAATTGATCTGAAACGGTCACAAAACATGTCCCTGGGCATTTACGTAGTAGTATGATTGGCAATTGAACTTCGCCCCTTTGAAGGTAGCGTTGTCACGTGACTAGGGCCCAACTTGAGCACTAAAAATTGTGGTCACGTTTGAGAAATTTGTATATGATTTGTTTACTGTTTTATCACACGTCATACTTCCAACATGGTGGCCTTTGTTGGATGAGTATATAGAGAGGGTTTTTTTTATTATCAGTTACTCACATTTATTAAAGATATTTACTCACAAAAGTAATTCCATATTGAATCCATGATACTTCCCATTTGTCTTGAAATTGGAGTTATCTGTTGTTTTTTTACACTGATTTCTGCTGCCTTTTAGAGGTTTTGCAGAAAAAAGTGAGAATGGCTGGTTCCGGTCCTTGTTTGTGCACAAAGTGGATCCAAGGAAAGATGCCCATTCTAACCTACTGTCAAAGAAAGAGACCAGCAACTTGTATAAATTGCAGTGTAAGTTCTACTTAACAGGTGTAATTTCAGATTTCTGTATTGCTATTTTGCGTGCATGATTGCTGCTAATTTCCCAACCTGTTTATTGGGAGGGGGTGGGAGGCACTCCAATAATAAAAATAATGATAGTCATGATAATACAACCAAAAAATGGCAATTGTGAAACAGGTGCATGCAGTGATGTTAAATTTCAATCCACCTACTGCTGTGTGCTGCACTTAACGCTTTCATACCAGGCTTGATGTTTGTGTTTCGACAGAAGCATTATTAGAAAAGACTTTCAAGCGTTGAATAGAACGTTCCAGTGGTAAAGGTCTCATACATAAAAAATCTGGTGGTAAGCATGTGGTGACCACCTTAATAGTGTAAGCTGTTAATTATTTTGTGTTTATTTATTGTTTTTTCTGGAGGAAATTCTTTGCTGATTTAAATCAATGCATTATTTTTTTAAACTAATAAACAGTATCAATTTGTTTAGCAGGTTCTATTACCAACCGTATTTAAACATTGAAAAAGTTTCCCTTATGAACCAAAACTGTTAATTATTATCATTTGTTCCATATAGCCACCAAATACTTTCAGTGGTTAGACTTTAACTGGGGTCCTATCCCAACTGTTTGTTACACGTACTCGCATAAAACTGGACCCCCCCCCCCACCCTTTCTGTTTCAGTTCACAACGTGAAGCCGGAATGCTTGGAGGCCTATAACGAGTTGTCGTGAGTGAATCTGTCGACCGTTCCGATATTGTCCACAGCACAGCAGTTTTGGAATCTGGTTCCCTTTTGGTCGTTTCGTTCTTGGTCTATGGCCATTGGTGGAGAATACGGTCTGCTGCAGGCAACGTTCAGAGGGTAATGATTTGGAGGGATTTGGAGGGATGATCTCCCTGTTGGTTAATAGTTCCTTTTTTTTCTTGCAGGGCTGAGGTGCAGAATCGACTCCACCATGACAAGGACTACCCATGTGAGGTTGTAGGGAGTTGGAATACTTGGTATGGAGAACAAGATCAGGCTGGTGAGAATGACAAAATAAACAGTTTGTTTAAACATGGTATAAATCAAAGCATTTGCTTTAAAAACAAAGGGAAATGTTTGTGCTGCTAAGAGTTTTAGGGCCTTCTCTTGAACTGGGTTTATACACTAGACCGCATTGTTTGGGGGGAGGGTTAGTTCCACTACGCCTCTTAATTGTTTATTGGAGCCATTATTTGGATTTAAAGGGATCTCACCTGGTGTTTTCAAGTGTGAACCAGGTGTTAATTGAAAGGAAGCTCAAAAACCCACTGACACTAAGCTCGAAGATTGCGTATCCCTGCACTAGACAATTTACCATCAACCTTTGTGGAGTTATATTAGGACAATAGTGACACCTTGTGTTTTTATTGCAGTACATCTCTGGAGGTACTCTGGGGGTTACCCAGCTTTGACTGACTGCTTGAACAAGCTGAAGCAGAATAAGGTATATTTTCTCTCTCTCTCTCTTCAACCAAATTTTAGACAAAAGGGACCCTGAATGAACTTATTTTCAATTTAAGTTCAGCTACACCTAATGCCCATGTGTGACAAAGTAATTGCTTCCTTAGACCAAATAGCTGGTTACACCACCTTTAGCAGCAATAACTGCAACCAAACCATTCCTATATGTTGTTGATTAGTCTTTTACAGTGCCGTGGAGGAGTTTTGCAGAACTACTTCAACTCAGTGACATTTGTGGGTTTTTAAGCATGAACTGCTTGTTTCAAATCCTGACATAACAGTAGCTTTTTCACACCTAAAGATGACCTTGAATGCCAAACAAATGTTGCTTCTTTGTGTGTGTGGTGGTGGTGGTGGTGTTGGTGTTGTTGTTGATATTTTAATTTTTTTAAGCAAACTGTATGATCTGTTCTGATAGTCCCCTTGATGCATGAACCATGTGACATACCTGTTGCTGTCTGTCTAGGAGTACTTGGACTTTCGTAAAGAGAGGGGTAAAATGTTGATCTCTCGGCGGAACCAGCTTCTTTTGGAGTTCAGTTTCTGGAACGAACCCTTGCCGAGAACTGGGTCCAACATATATGAACTGCGGACCTACAGACTCAAAGTAGGCTCACATCTCTCACTTTGTAAAAATTCCTTACTGTAGCGTGATAATGTGTTATTGCTCTGGAAACAGGACGTATGACCTGAAGATAGCAAGTTCAAAACTCCAAGTTGTATTGTCCATTTGACCAATATTAACTAAATAAATTGCTTAAAAGCCCAGATTTATAAACGGGTAAATTGAACTAGATAGACTGTTCCATGGAAGCCAGGAGTACACAGAGATCTAAACCGGTTTTAAGCACTATTATTTAAATATTTACTTAAGTTCCTAATTTAATGTGTAGCCAACTTAAGCTTAAACTTAAAAAAGCCTTGCTTGACATTTTTGTTTTGTTTTGTAGCCTGGCACGATGATTGAATGGGGAAATCATTGGTATGTTTTTTTTTTGTATGTGAACAAAAATCTTTTTGTCACTGTTGGGTATGAGTGTCATCTCAGTCATTAAGGGTGAACCGTGTTGGTTTTTCAGGGCTCGGGCAATTAAGCACCGACAAAAGAACCAGGAGGCAGTAGGTGGCTTTTTCACACAGATTGGTGATTTGTACCTGGTCCATCATTTGTGGGGTAAGTTTTTAATGGATAGATAAATCCAATCTACTCCTAGTGTATTAGCAGTTTCATCAAATTCACTCAGCAAGAAAACTTGTGGGATTGCTTCACTGTGCCGATTTTATACACTGTTTGTTATGGGTCGTCTTTAGCTTATAAAGATCTACAATCCAGAGAGGAAACCAGAAAATCTGCATGGCAGAAACCAGGCTGGGACTCCAGCGTGTATTACACAGGTAGGTTGCGGGCACTTTTAAAATAAAACATACATTAGGTGCTACCTGAATTGTTTTAGTTGGCATATTTTTATATGATGATGACGCTATGTTCATTGTAGTCCTAAAGCACAGTTCTAGGCCCTTTGTCCACCAATTTCCATGCTGTCCTGGCTTAATATGGTGACATAACTGAAATTGTTTTCTTTTTCTGAGTGTACCATACCTGTATATTAGTTGTTGAAAGCAGAAGATTTGTCCACTAATGCTGCTGATATATTTTTTTCTTCTTCTAATAGGATGTGGTATTCTTATTTCATTCATTCCTATGGCCCATTTGTGTCTTACAGTGCCATTAATCCGCAGCATGGAATCTAGAATCATGATCCCATCGAAGAATTCGCCTCTGCAATAAGCAAAGAAAATGAGAATTGCACTCCACAAGGATAAGCCCTGAAAATTGAATGAAGGAACAATTTTTTTAAAAACTGTTCTAAAGGGGATCAATGAAGAAAAAAAACCCACTTAAATTGTTCGCGAAATACAAATGACTTTTTAAAATCACCTGGAGATTTCAACGTACAGGGTCTGTACTGGTGTTTTGTTTGGTTGGTTGTAAGGATGTATTTAAGCAGGAATGTTCACTTCCAGTCCATTTAAGATTGAGTCTGTCAGATTGGCCTGCGACCTTTAAGCTAGCTGCACCAGGAACACCAGGTGAGGTGACCATCTAAGTATTGACTTTACAATAAAAACGGGAATAAAAGTAGAATGAAAACCAGAAGGTTCTGCAGCCAGCCTTTGCCATTTGAGTCAGCCACACTAGTAAACACTGTTGGGTTGTGTTTTCCCTATTATTCACTGTTGTCAGTTATCATAGTTCAGAAATGTTTTAATTGGGTTTCTTTACTAGTAGACCCACATTGATTTGTTAAGAAATTTAGAAGGTGAGGAACAAGGCTACAGGGTTGAGGATGTTCAAAGTCATTTTCTTGGGATCAAAGGATAAATATGTGGAAAAACTACTCCAGTTCCTACTCCAGAAAGTGACATGCATTTACATAACCAACTATAAATTGATCAACACCAGCTGAATACATACCATGGCTTTATTTTAATTTTAAGAGGAATACTAGTTTGTGCTGTCACAAATTATGTACTTTTTCATCACCCTCTAAACCAATAAGCATGGATGTTAGCTTTTAACAATGCCAATAAACTTTTTCTTCCACCTTCAGGCAGTCTGCTGTTGTAAATATGTCCAAAATTGTTACCTTTCTTTAAGGGATTAAATCTCAGAAAAGTGTTATCTCATTAATTGTATATCAGTTTTTTTTTTTTTTAAAGGTGGGATATATGTACAGCTATTAACAAATATGCAATAGTCTTATGTAGGAGTCTGACATTTAAAAACAAGAAATAACTAAAAAATTATCATAAACCACAGTCAAATGATCGTTCTCAAATTATGCATTGATCTAAACACACAACCTGAATTTTAACAGTAGGTATGGCATTTTTTTAAATTAAAGACAAGCAAGGTTTGATGTTCTGTAATTATTTAATTCGCGGTCATTTAAATAGCTTCAAATCACACGCTTTTGCTTAAAAGCACAAAAGCTATCCCTTTAAGGCGGAGGGGGCGTAATAGTCCATGTGCCGTCTTTTACGTGAATGTCGTTGTGAACAGAGTAACATTAGAGTTGGTGGCTTTTATTTTTCGTTATCCGTGACAGATGTAAGATTTTGTAAACTCAGTCTGTGCTCTGCTAGTTAGATGGGAATGCAAAGTAACATATACTCACCGGGATTTTTAGCAAAAGTCCCTGGAAAGACAGGCGTACAGCTATATTGTTATCGCCAGTGTTGCTTATCGCGACGGAGAGATGGACCTGCATATTCTCGATCATAGACTTAAAGTAACGAGCATCTGCAAAGATGGGATAGTTTATTTTACTCACTCACTCATTAAATTAATATTTCTCCGAAATAGAACAAGGTAAGCTATCTTAACGAATTGATTTTCATTCTCTGACTTTGCTTGCTAACTATCTAGCAAATGCATTTTGCAACTCAGAGAAATTCGATGCCCCTAGATCCGTTGATTGGAGTGTGCAAAATGTGAAAATTAAAAATAGAGACCCGATGATAGCAGCAGACAGTGCGCTGTACTTCAGTAGACATTAAATATGACAGTAGACAATTTAAATATTATATATATATTTTTTACCATGCAACGGCTGAGGCCTAAGAATGTAGTTTGCTAATCTATCCGGATAATCATGTATGGTTACCTTAAATGCGATCATATAAAAAAAAATCTAAATGTGTTTAGCTGGAGCACAATATGCTTATTAAATTAAAACAAAAAAGCATCGTACATACTAAAACTTTTAACCACGTTGAGGAGGAAGATTCGCCTTTACAGCAGGCAGTATAGCCGCACAGCTCAATTTGTGTTGACCCAAAAAACAATTACTTAGCAAAAAAACTCCTTAGCAATTGTCTAATCATCAGGGTTTGTACTACTTTTGCGCTTGTGTTACTGTGATGTGATATATGCGTTTTTGAAATGACATTTTAATGAATTAAGCAAACGCATGTCCATACATATTTTGGACTACTGGTGTAAATACTGGTTTAAGTTTTTAAAGGAAAATTTACCCATATTTCGTTTGCGTAATAATTGTATTTACTAATCGATGCGGTTAATGTGGCTGAATTGTTTGGTGTCTGACTGCAGTTTTTTAGCAAATCCATGAAAACCCTCCCATTTTTATGTATTTGTTTCAGGACCCGTTAATTTATTGCCTTGTTGCATGGGTGAAACATCAACCCTCAGCTTGGAAATTTGCATCTCTTATCTTAAACCTCATCGTAGAGACGGGGGACGTGATATTTAGTGTTTATAGCATTGTAACACCTTTACATTTATTATGCATTTAAGTGTAGTCTATGTCTCTTTATTTTAAGGCATGATCGCCATTTACATTACCATAATAATTAGGACGAGAATTACTGCTACCAAACTATAATGCTACAAGATTGTTTTCCTATTGATTGTTATGACGCGTGTCATTACGCGTGTGTTATTGGCATGTCCCTGGCGAAACACTGATAATATTTCATGTTTGAAGGTAAGCGATCCTGTCTATTCTGGCACTCCTGGGATTAGTGGGACATTTGTGCTCTATGATGGAACTCTGCATTTGTCCAAGTGAAGCATAGATATCCCTTAGACCCAAGCGTTGCCCAATCCCACCTGTACAGTTGTTTTTGGTTTTAGCATTGAATATAAACAAAACGTTACTTAGTTTGTTATTCTGATCATATCGTTGTGTCATTGAGGTCAAACAGCTCTTTGGGTTTTTGTTTTGGTGTGTGTCTATTTTTTGTGTATATGTATAGCAGTGGGGTTAATGTAGATCCTACAGGACATATAGTGAGTATCTCACTAATGAGTGAAAGCTTGCTGGAACAATTAAATCTCTCATCCAACAAAAATACTGCCCCCCCCCCCCCCCCAATCAGCCTTGTTTTGGCAGCAAGTTGAAATCTGTGCCCTGATTGGGCCTGTGGAACTAAGGCCATTAACCTGTTACACTCTGAATCTGCATGCACTACCCCTATAAACCACCTGTTCCACTGAGTGAAAGTTTATTAAATATCAGTTGATATTAAGCTGGACACAGCAATTGTTTGAGCATCCGGATGTACTAATCCAGACAAGTTTGTTAACCAGTCATTTTCCATTTTTAAATCCATTCAAATTTATTTAAATCAATTCAATTGATTGTATAATCTCAGAATTTAAATCTTGTTTTGGAAGATTGTTTCTTGTGTTTTCCATTTTCTATGTTTTAAATCCTAAATTCAACTAATGTTGCTCAGTCATTTTACGTTTTTTTTTGCTTCCTTAACATAATGGAGATGTCTAAATATAGACCTCTAAATTTCAGTAATTCCAAAATTGCTTAAGATTTCTATAAGAAAATCTTATTTCTTTTTATTCTAAAGTGAATAATATATTCATAGATAAAACAACAATCTTCCAAATAAGGATTAGTCGACTGTTAATGCCATTGTTACCTTTAGTTTACACTTTTAATGCAAAGTACCACTAAATGCCATGAAAGCAGAAAACAACCCCAGAAAGGCTCATTCTGTCAGGAAGTGTTGGTATATTTGCAGGAAGTACAGATATAGAGAGGTTAACAGGAAGTTTGAGGTGGCAGGACACCATGACCTGTCGACCTAACTTGATGGGTGTCTGTCTATTTTTTTTCTCCTTTATGGACTGCTTTTACCTTTTGAATGTCAGTCATCTGTTACATTTTGCTGCTGAGTGTGAGATGAATCGGATTCCAGATTTTAATTCCAGAATGATACTCCTCTGTGACAGGAAGCAAAGACATATTAGAACTCTTGACCATAGCCCATTCCAAGTTGATGCTTCTCTCCTGCACAATTTGAGTTTTGGGCACAGGCCAGTTCATGTCCTCTGAGCCCTGGGAGCTGTCCACATTCCACGACTGACAATGACAACATTAAATTGGGCGGAACAGTGTCAAAGGTCTCCGTAGTTCTCTGATAAAAGCATGTTGGTTGTGCCCTAATATACCCAGTCTCTCTCGCTCTCTCCTGCTCTGTCACTCTCCCCCTTTCTCTTTCAATGGGAAACACAGTATGAAATGACACCAAATTAAAGGGACCGTTCGAAACGTTCAGCCCTTAAGAAAGCGGACTCATTGAAGAGGACTCGTTTGGATGCAAACCGAACCAGCAGATGTTGGTGACAATGGACCGTTTTGGGCCTTGGCATTATTGCTTGTCTTTGGTTGAAGGAGTGATCCGATTCTCCATCTCTTTCACAGATGCAAATTCTTTAGCCTGACAGAGACTCCAGAGAACTATACTGTGGTCCTTGATGAGGAGGGATTTAAAGGTAATGTTTGAAGTTAAGTGTTCCAATTTTCAGACGCTGGAGGATAACGCAGAGAGGCAGACATGCTTATGATATGCAAAAGTCGTTATTAGAATGACATTTCGATCAATCATCTGTAAATCTTTTTTTTCTCTCACCAAACTGGGGCGTAACAACAATAGGCTTCCCCCAGCTTCTCTGGTGGGTCCCCATAATATAGCTGCAAGCACAGCAAGGATGGGGTCTGTCTGCCCTTTTGACCATGGTAACAAATGCAGGCACCCTTTCGAAATAGGTAATAATTTAGATGTTATGACATCCTCTCATGCAAAACATGCATTTCTGTTCGGCAAATTGCTTTGCCTTTCCCACTAGAATTGGCACTTAAGCTGTTAATCATGTTACCCTTTACATGCATATGTGTCAACATATGTACAGTTTTATGTTGATTAGACAGGAAATGGGCCTTTTAATAGTCTATGATTATTCACACATACTGCTATTTGATTGGCAGTCAATTGATCTTCTGGCACACCCAATTTTCCATCACAATTCAGACAGACACCTGGTACTAGTACCTTTGTACCAAATTTTGTGTCAATCAGACTTGCGGTTCATGATAATTTTTTTTATTTACCCACACCTAGAATTTGATATTTTAGGGTCAAACTTCAAGTATCTGTGTTTTCCATATCCTTTGATATATAAAATAAAATTTGATAAATACAGTACTGTGCAAAAGTCTTAGGCACCTAATCTCTGATGATTATTTTTTGTCTTTGGCGTTTGTGTGTCAGTAGAAAAAAGCAATTTTTTCCCAAACATTCTTGGAGTTCTGCAACAGATGGTATGGGTTCTGCAGAGCCCTAATCTCAACATTATCCAGGCTGTCTGGGATTACCTGGTCAGACAAAAGCAAGCGAGACAACCAAAGTCTATAGAAGAACTGTGGAAAGTTCCCCAAGATTCTTTGAACAATCTACCTGCTGATTTTCTTATAAAACTGCACAACAGTGTACCTAAGAGTATGGATGCAATTTAAAAGGCCAAACAAAGGTTTTTAGTTTTTTTAACACTGTTTACTGCCCTTTTACGGTTTTTTTATTTATTTAGTATTTTTATTATCTAGACACTTCATTATTTTGAAAGCAACTTTGCAATTATCTAGACACTTCATTATTTTGAAAGCAACTTTGCATTACAATTTTTTTTTTTTTTTTAAACGTTTGCCTTAGACTTTTGCACAGTACTGTATGTACCTTGTTTGTATCTTCTCCAGTTAGTGCTTGGTCCAAAGAGTATAAGTTCCAAATTTTGTACCAGTCGGTCTTGTGGTTCATAAGAAGAATTTTTTCTACATTTTTTTTTTTTTTTTTTTTTTAATTCATCATGGAGGACTGAAGCGGTCCAAGAAACGTTTTTGCCAGATAACAGTGCTAGGCGACTTTGTTTGATGGGTCTATGTTGAACAGTTTTTTTTCTTTTTCTTTTTTTTAACCGCTCACCATGTGGCTCATATGTGACATGTTCCTTTGGTCTCTATGTTCACGGATACTTGACGTATTTACCAAGTTTGGTGAAATTTTTACGAGTTTAGGTTTTATAAGCTTTCAAAGTGCATAAAAGAATGAACAAGTCCAGGTTGCGATAGGTTACTAGGGTGAAACCAGTTTATCTAGACCGATACAATACAGTGTAGTATGATGCGATACAGTAATGATTTCTACCAAAACTATGTCATGTGAAACAAATGTTACAGGAAGTTCCTGTAGGAAGCTTTTGTGAGGTACAAAGCAATTGTAGGCAAATTATATTGTTATTATCAAGCTACCTAAAGGGGATATGATGGTAAAAACTAACAATTTCTAATGACATTACTTATTGTGTTTACATTGTGCACGCTTACATCTTAAATGAATAACAAATATATCTGTAGAAAGGCCTTTAGTGGCTGATTCCAATTATGTTATTATTGTATTGTGACATTTATTATGTTTATTTTTGAAAAATATGGAATGACCATTTAAAAAAGAAAAGCCCCATTTCAGCCCCTTTCCAAAGTTAGATTTTGCGTACGACAGATACAATTTTTAATGAGGATTTTCTACTGTTGAGGAGCTACGAGGTTTTGTCCCAACCATGGTCTATATAACAAGACTCTCGAAAACATCCTTATTTTTAGAACTTTCAGAAATTTTCTGAAAGTGGTCTAGACAAAGCCAATTATCACGAAGTAGACTGTAATGTTGGCTCACATTAGCGGTCCTGTGTTTTGCAGTCATATCAACCTACTTGAATTCAAATAAAATTGGGTCCCAGGTATATTATATGCTGTACGTGAGCGTTTACAATAAGGCGGTACAATGTGTTGTGTTGACTATTCATGAGGAAACAAAAATGACTCCGCATACTTATTTATTTATAAATGTGCTGATAGCACCCCCCCCCCAAAGTTTACCTGTTAGCCTTAATTAATTACAAGGCTCAGAAACACTGGCCTGTTCCCTTCACGGTTCGTTGCCATGAGACATCTCTGAAGATGGAACCCCTCGTCTGCTCTCAATCGCTATAATTGGAATGGCTTGGGCCTCAAACGGTTAATCCGCAAAAAGCAATAATGACAAAACGACTTATGTTTGGCAAATAGTATTGCAATCCCTTGCATTTTACGTAAATTTCGGGTTAATGTAGGTCACCATGCTATAAAGATTGCAGTCCATTGTTAAAATTTTGCTGCAATACTTCGAAGGTATCTGTGAATCGTAACACCCCTAATGGGAATTGATGACACTTAACAAGTCTTCGCTAGCATTTTCTAACTGTTAATGGTTATTAACTTGCAGAATATAACCATAACTTCATCAAGTCGGGATAACACACACAGCTAGAGCTCCTCTACACAACTTCATTAATCGTTCTTAGACGCTGGATGTAAAATCTTTCGCTGCATACTGTTCGCTAACCACTGCCAGGGTTTGCCAAAAGGCTTCTTCCTCCACCCCTTCACACTGCAGTTCCTGTGCACACACCTGCTTCCGACTGAACTGCCAGCAGCAGCGTTCAGTCGCCTGCCAAGATTTGCAGTTTATCACATTGTGGGGAGTTTTGTGGGACGCTCGGTGCTGTTGAAGAGTTAAAGGACAGGCCCCAAACCCCACGATGAATGTCTGGCAGGAGGGGAAATTGTCATTTTGGACTTCCCTGCTGGGTATTCACCACAGGGGGTTGCAGATAAATCTTTACACTACAGTTTGAGCTGTCATATCTACGACAGCTTTCATTTATAAAGAATGTAGAAGCCTTTCCACCTCTTTGCTGCGTGTATCTTGCCGATGTCTGTGATATTGTGTGGACTTAGCGTTGCCATTGGAGTTATGTGCGCCAGGATGATGAGGCTGAGGTTGGGGTCTATTTAGCGTTCACTTCATATCTAAGCAAAGACAGTACCTTTTGAGACCTCCCTTTTCCTCCACAGAGCTTCCATCCTCTGAATATCTGCAGGTGGAGGCTTCGACGTGGCTGCCCCTCAATGTGGTTTCCAACGGGCACGCCTCCAGCAGTTCCCAGGCCGTGGGCGTCACCAAGATCGCAAAGTCTGTCATTGGTCCCCTGGCTGAGCAGCATGTGTCCGTCTTCATGCTCTCAACCTACCAGACAGACTTCATTCTGGTAAGCTCTGCCCACTGCTCTGCATAAACCTAATTTCGCCCATATTCCCTGAAGAATCCATGCCACAATCAGTGCAATGTGGAAAACCACATTCAACGTTACATTAAGGCACACGGCAACATGCGATTAACGCGCTATGGTGTGTGTTTGTGTGTATGTATGTTTTGTAATTGTCCAATGTGAGCGAGTTTTCCAAGGATGTCAGAAAGAGAAATGGAGTCGTGAACTTTAGTCATTGTCAGCATGAAACTTAATGATTGGCTGATTTAACCTCCGCACTTGGAGCAACTAATGTGTTAATGTTTAACAGTAGTGGACATGACTTAAAAAACGTGAGTAAAATAGTTTTTTTTAAACCCTTACTCATGTTGGGACGAATGGCATCTGATTTGTTTATTCTGACCCATGATGAAAGCTCCTTAAATGTATTGCTTTACTTTATAAATCCTTAGTTTTTAATCCCTTTTCTGCATCTTAGACATGTGACCGAGTGCAAGCAAATGCAAACTGGTATTCAAAATGGAAATGGAGAATCATCAGGAGTTGTAAGATCCGACACGATGATTATTCAAAGATGGGCGATCTGGAGGTTGATATCAAGGGTTTTAAATGTTTCAGTTTATATACCCACCAATGCTTTTTTGAATTCTTCGTCATTCAGATAGCATTTCTGTACATTTATAGTGTGAAAGGAAGGAAATGAGTGGTGTATTTGGTTTCTTCTAGATAAAATTGGAGGTTAAGTTATGAAAGTCATTACTGTCAAATGAAATCCCTGTTCCCAAAGTTAGCCTAGTACCAGTTGGTTGTAGCCAGCTTCTAAGAATTGGAATAAGAATTGATCAATGTTTTTATAAATTCTTTAATAAATCATTGTCTTTTTAATTACACTTTCCTAGCTTTTGGCTTTGTGCATTTGTCCAGGATATACAGGGTGTACTGTAATGACTGTGTTTAAACGCGATATATCTGATATAATTCTGGTTTGGCTGAGTTTTGATATACTCACATGTTTGAGTTGCTGTGTTGTTCCCTAAAACACACAGATCTGGCAGCAGGCTTCCACAGGGTATCCTTGAGAAAATGAGCTTCAGGCAGTGAATCTGTAGACAGTGAAAGGCAATGTAATTTCTTTCTGCAATCATAACCGTTTATGACCACATAACCGTTTTTCCACTTATTTTGTGAATGGCTGCAATCCGCCTCTATAGTAATCTAAAACATTTGTTTTGATGTTATTGCACTGCAGAGATTTTTTTTTTGGTGTTGCTGTCTGCGATGCATGCACAAATATGATTATGATTTGCAACTTTTTGCATTGTAAATTTTCAATCTGATATCCTTTATTTCCATCCATTTACTGCAAACTCTACTGAATAGTATCAGGACATTCCTTCCATTACAGCTGGGTTTAGCTTCAAACGCTCACTCACTCTCAAAAAAACCAAAAGTGATTAGTAATTTAACCCAAGTACTTACTATTGTTATCGGTGTGGATTCTTTCTCCCTTCCCTTTTTCAATTTCTTTTCGCCTTTCGTCACCTCGAGAGTTCTCTGTTCAGTTTCTATGAATCGTTGGTAGTATGGTCAATATATGACTGGCAACAGCATCAAATAGAAATGATATGGAATGGCAGAAAATTCGAAGCCTTGAACCACTTCACTTGTTGGGACGAGATGCCAAAGAGATGACAGAGAAATAAGTGGGAAGTGTCACTGGTGACAGAGTGTGTTTAAGGCAGATGATTTAGAATCAGGCCTGCCCCTTTGACGACTGTGACCAAATAAGAACTGAAAGGACGAACGAATAGCTGTTGTGTCGCTCATCAGGTGCGGGAGAAGGACCTGTCGGTGGTCATCCACACCCTGGAGGAGGAGTTCAACATCTACAGGGAGGAAGGCAGAGATTCCGTGCCCATGCGTGGTCGAGATGTGATCAATGGCCTCCAGAAGAATGGCAAGGAGAGTAAGTTGGGGGAACTAGGGGAAGTGTCACCCATTTTGGGGTACGTGGGCTTGTGAAAGACTGCTGACAAAGTATTGATGTGGCATAAATGACCACATCTAAATTATCAGAAAACGCAATGGCTTGCATGGTAATTGTAATGGTGGATACATTGATGCTCTGCCTCGTCTTGTGCTGCAGCAATAAGCCAAGCGCTGGAAACGTATAGCTGATATTAAAGGAAATGAGACTGTTTAAAACTAATAGATTTTGTTACAAAAACGCATACCGATTCTAATAAAGGGCTGGGAATTCCAAAAGCAATCTTTTTAAACCTCCAGTGTCATCCTCTGTGAAAGTCCCGTCTTGCTTTACAGCCGTCAAGACCACAGTGCATCCGGTACTGAGTCCACTCAACCTGTTCTGTGTCATGAGCTTGGATCCTGAAACTCTGCCAGCAATAGCCACCACTCTCATTGAGGTGCTCTTCTACTCCAGCAGGTTAGACCCACTCGCTCTGGCCTTTGATCCTCTCCACTGCCGGGCCTGGAATAACCCTTTGGTAGCTAATGTTTGTAGGGCGCTGCAGTTCTTTTTTTACCCTGTTTAGGTGTTATCTGTATCATCAGGACATAAACATTACAAAATATGGCTCAGTGTATTGAGGATTTGTCTCTTCTGGGCTTTTGTCTGCTTCCATTGTTGAGCAGGGTTAGTTTGATTGGATAGTATTTCTCTCTGTTGTCAAGTAAACTTCAGCCTGATGGGAGCACGCCCACTGGTCTCTACACGTGGGCTTTTTTCCTTGACAGTCCAAAAGACGGGTCCCATTCCACCCAGGACATGGATTGCATAAAGTTCTTCTCCTTCTCCCTGATAGATGGCTACATCTCCCTGGTCATGGACACTGAAGCACAGAGACGGTATTGCTATCCTCCATCGACATCGCGGCCAAATCCAATATCCTGTATAAGTGGTAAACACCGCTAGTGTTGACGGCCGTCGGGAGTGAGTGGGCATGCTATGTTTTTTTTTCCCAGGTTCCCCGCTGACCTCCTGTTCACCAGCTCCTCTGGAGAACTGTGGAGGATGGTGCGCATTGGAGGACAGCCGCTAGGGTTTGGTGAGCTCCGCCTTATCTCGCCTAAAAAAAGTCTCTAACCCTGGAGCAGGTATCGAGAGACCGGGTTTCCCTTGTGTTCATGTTGTGTTTCTCATTTAAAGGGTTGTTGTATTTTTCTGCAACGTTTTTTGTTCTCTTTGATATCTGCCTTAAATGTGTATTATCTTTAGTTTTTTTTAGACGTTCTTATCTGGGGCCACTTGCATTGTATAAGAGCATCACAGAGTAGAATTACAAACAAATGTGTTGGAACAGATGGCAACATTTAAGCCTATATTAAATATAAAGGTGATGGCTATGATATACCCTCAGCAACTACCTACATAAAGCAGATCACGTACTCGGTACTAAATCAAAGGTACCGAAACACAGTTCCTCTCGCCCTTCTCCTGTAGTAAAAGAACCGCTGTCTCTGAGTAACTTTAAGGTAAATCTCTCTTGTGGTCAGTGACCCTTGCAGGGGAGGTGAGTTGGCTGTTTAACCCTAACCTCTCTCTGGTCCCTCATCCCAGATGAATGTGGCATCGTGGCGCAGATATCCCAGCCCCTGGCTGAAAGCGACACTTCTGCCTATTACATCAGCACTTTCAGCTTCGACCACGCTCTGGTGAGTTTTTCCACTCGTCTTTGCACAACAGTATCCCCTAACTGGGCCTGCACCTAAGACCCTGCTTCTCGTGCTCAATCCGTGGGAGGTTTGTTTGGAGTATTTCAGCTTCTTACTCTCCCTCTTGCTCTGGTTCTGCCCCGTACAGCTTCTCTGTTTTCCTGCATTGAGAGAGTTCACTGGTGGCATCTTTTGTTCGTGCTGTTTTGAAGCATTTTGAGCAGTTTTGGTCACTAGAGGGCCCTATATACCATATAAATGTTGTCTTTGCCTTGTTTTTATGATGTTAATTAAGTGTGCGTAGTTTAATGAATGTGGTGCCAGGCCTGACTGTCCAAAATCTCAGAAACGCCGGTCCTCCTGGACCAGGTACGTGCCTTCACGGCTATGAATCGGAAAGGATGGGGGCTGAGGATGTCCCTCGTTTCTGGGTCAGGAAGAGGCAGTGGAGCAAGACGTGGAAGAGGAGGACCCGTGTGGCAGCCCTGGAGGTTGTTGGAACCTGAATCCCAGGGGCGGGAGAGCCCCTGGAGGAAGAGAGGCAGACCGCAGAAGTCTCCTCTTGGGTTGCTGCCACGCTCGCTATAGGGGGCGCAGCTACTCGTAGTACGTTCTGCCAGAGGAGGAGTTGAGGAGCAACACTGTGGCTACCAAGACCTACCACAATGCCCCTTTACACTGCGTGCCAGGACAGCCAGGCTGTGGGGCAATGCCCCGTAAAAGGAATGCAGTTCCACTAATGGTAACTGCACTCGGGTGGCCAACAATTAGACTTTAACAGTTACTTTTCAGTTTCTATCTCTACAGAAGCCTTCTTCTGGTTTTGTTACATTTGTCCAGCAAATATGCCACATTAAAGGCGACAATGAAATACCCGCTCTCTGTCTCTGCCCAGCACCTGACACGGCATGCCCAGACATGCAGGTATTTTAAAGATGTTTTATTGTTTGTGGATGTGGATGGACAGACGTCTTTTTCACGGATGTTTCACACATAATGTGCACGGCGTAATCAGCTGGCCACGTGAACTTGTGATTGGGTAAATGTTTTGTGGGCTAAACACCGGAGAACGTGTTTTTGTTTAAACTTATGTATGCGTTTGTGGGAAACAATACTGCATTGTGCCGGCTTTAATTTGAAGTTTATTTTCTGATTCTGCACAAGATTACCAAATCCAATTGGGGCGCAAATCAGTGGGGGGAAACTCCTTTAAAATCTGCAGTAAGCTGTTCCTCTCCACAGCATTAAGTACACATTTGTGTCAATAGCCTTGTTGCAATACTTTTACCCAGTATTTCTCTTAATGTTCCAGTTTCATTTTATTCCATGAAGGCGCTCCAGTAGCTTTTAACGTGTCATTTCCAGCATGCTGGATGAGTGTGAGTGAGATCCCAATAGTGCTACCCGGTGACTGGTATCACCAGGGCTGCTTGCAGAACTTGCCGCAGGTTTGGCGTCGTGGCGATGACGTATGCATGCTAATAACTCGTTTCCCGGAATTAATGCTTTTCGGGTAGCACTAGAGTCTTGCTGCTGCATCGTTTAAATTCGTTCCACTCAGAAGGGGAGTTTCTAACATTTCCTTCTCCGCCAAAGGAGTCCTGACAGCTGGTAAGTAGAACCCTAGGAACCTTGTGAGGAAACCCCAGTAACGCCCCATGCATGTTTGTCAGATCCGTCAATGATACATTTTTCATTTTCACTCTTCCCCAATCCGTATTTGAAATATTTCCGTCCCCATTGTCGCATATAAAGAGTCCCCCCCCCTTTTGTCTCCTAGATTTGTCTATAGCAGCCTAAGAAAGTCTTTGCGTTCACCTAGTAGAACCTTTTCAGAATGAGAAAGTCCAGCTGCATTACGAATCAGAGCACATGAGGTCCCTTTCTAAAGTTTGTAAATCCTGTTTATCTTTTCTCGTGTTGTCTCTGCTCCAGCGTTACGTAGGGGCCTTCCGACTACAAGGCTGCAAAAAACCTTAAGCTGCTCTGTGCTTGTGCTCTAGGCAAGAACCTGACTCATTTAGTGAATTTGTTTTTGTCTTCGGTCCAGGAAACTATTCAGACAAAATTTGCCTTTATCAAGAAAGTGGTACTGATATCATTCCTCATATTGTTTCAATATCATGTTTCAAGTAGAAAAGAGGAAAGGTTTTTATATATATATATATATATATAAATTAAGAAGTGCGCGTGTGTGCATTGCATTTAAATGTTTGCCATACTTTTGCATTTTATTTTAACTCTTGAGAGTTGTGCTATCTGTTTTGTCCTTCCTTTCTCTCTCTACGGTGCATAGGTATGCTATAGTTGTACTGGGCTTTTCCATTATCATTTCGGACGGGCTAGCCTCATTCCTGGAAAGCCAGCAGCCAGAAAACTTGCTTGGATTACACATGGTCTCTGTGCAGTGCTCTTCTGATCACAATCTGCTAATTTGTTGTGCGAGGCTCCTGATACGAGACAGGGTGTTCTTGTTCTTTGTTCCTTTTGTCAGCGCTGACGGCAGTTGCCATGGGGGTAAACCGTGGGGTAATTGGGGAGTTTAATGTCCCCTGTTGACGCTGCTGACCGCAGTGCCACAAAGCCAACAGGTTTCAGCTGAGTATTGTTTGTTTCAGTGCCAGCGATGATCTCCATTTTTGGCTCTGTAGGGCAAGGTCTTAGCTTTTCATGACCGCCATCTTCATTGGCGTTTTTATAAATGGTATTCTGTGAGAACAAACATTATATGTGAACAGATAACATATCTAGATAAAATAGAGTGCGGGGGAATGCTGTGATCAGATCTGTATATTGAAAGTAGATTGCTGGGGGGGTCAGATTTTCCCAACAGTCCATTGTAATTGGCTACAGCACATGTAATGGTAGTTTAAAAAGGAGTAAGTTTTGTGAGAATCTAAAGTAGTAGGAATCTGACTAAAATGTATTTCTCCTTCGGTAGTAACGTTTCACAATGTCTTTGTGTTCAAACCTCTATTTGATGGAACGTTTGATGACACCCATTTACTCCGTTTGCCCTGTTTTGATTCAGGTCCCTGAGGAAGACATTGTCAGTGTGATCAGCCTGTTACAACAGCAGAGGCAAGAGCCAGCGTGCTGACCAGGTCTCTTCATTGACTCCACCCCCCAAAAACCCCCCACCCCTTTACCATGCACCATCTCAGACTTTTCCCTGTATGGACAAGGGAGTCACTGAAAGTGTGCCCTAGACGCGCTCTGCTGCGCGAGCGGGCGAAGGCGTCTGCTACAACCACCAGCACCTCTGCGAATGCTCGGTGTAAGCCTTGGGTCGCTAGGCAAGCCTCTCGCTCAAGAACCTGAGAAGCCGGCAGGAATTTCTGTTAGATTCGCCTGCTCTTCACTGCTGCGCACGACACTACGTTTTCAAGCACAAGCGTTATGTGGTGGAAAGTTGCCCTCTGGCATCCAGAAGCTCCTAGCTCAAGATCTGGTGGACTTCTTCCCATATGTTTTTTCTTTCCCAATTCCCCTTTATAAAGCTGGTGCTTGCACGTCTTGCCATGTTGCCTGCAACCCATAAAAATCTGCGTATTTTATTCTGTCGTTCAGTTGCAGTCCATGATATCCTCAGTGGGCCTAACGGTAGACTTTGTGAGGGAGTTTTTAAATTAATTTATTGACTCCTGAATCCTGAAGAGGCAACATGGAAGATGATTATAGACTAATAAACTAGATTTTTGGAACTAAATCTGCATCTGTAGCTACATTTAACCCATAGGTCAGTATTAAGTGTTAAGATTTTTTTTTGATGCAACTTGTTGTTTTGCAGTGCTGTCATGTCTGGTAGGGATGTTGGTCCAATCTTCTTTAGTTCAAAAGAAAGTACCAAGCTTGACTTTTTGTTTCCCTGTAAGATTTGCATCTATTAAATACTTTTCTTTGTTTTTGTAGTGTAGTGAATGTGTCCAGAAGCTCTTTATTTGTTCCCCCCTGAAATTTGCATTGCCCTGTTTATGTACTGATACTGGTGACATCACTCACATACAGACTGTTTGTTTAAGTCTGTATGTGAGGTTTTAATGCTCAGTTTATTTGGACTATTTGGTTTTGCATGCAATCAGAGGCTCTCTGCAAACAAGGTCAGTCTTTCTTTCTTTTTTAAATTTACATTACAGAACAAGACAGTTGTTAGTTTCCATCATCTGTTATTCTAAAAACTACTCCTGCCACTACGTTTTGTATTATCACAATGTTTTTCAGATGTTTGTTATAAAATGCTGCTTTGTTCATTAAAAAACATTAAATTAAAAGGCTTGGACTTCTTTGATTGGAGGTGACATCAACATGTCTTGGTTGTGGACCTCCCCAGTAATTACAGATTAGCACAGATTAAGTAACCATAAAAAACGGCACACATTATCGTGTAAACAAGGGGAAATGTTTAAACGATGGGACGAAAGCGCGTAAATATGGCACATTGGGACAAAAGA
>JAOVYW010066081.1:9247-21487 GCA_025775045.1 Hiodon tergisus
CGTGTAGGCCTCTGAAGGCCACTTCGGGCGTTTGCGAAAGCTACGTGTAGGCCTCTGAAGGCCACTTCGGGCGTTTGCGAAAGCTACGTGTAGGCCTCTGAAGGCCACTTCGGGCGTTTGAGAGAGCCTCTGAAGCTTCTCCACTTCTGCGGCACAGAATCCACTTTTCTCTGCATTCCCAGGCACGGACCTCTTCCAGGTGAGGGGGCAGAACGGCCTGCTGTTGAGCAGCATGTCTCCTCTTCCGGTGGTCGCTGGGAGGGACGAGGTGTTGAGCACGGCCGACCAAGGCCTGGAGACCTTCTACCCCATTTCCCCCACCATCGACCTGCAGGTCACCCACGTCTACCAGCAGAAGAACGACACTGGTAGCTTGGCCGCCTTTCAGTCAGCCGATGATCGACAGCGAGTGAATTGACAGCGTTCTCGTTTATTGCATTATCATCCATTTGCCTGGTGTAATTATTTTAAAATCAACTCCCAATGTCTGATTAGAGGAAAAGAAAGTAAAGCAGTAAATGTGTCCACTATCGTACCTGGAGCATAACTCTGCCGTCAGACCTTCTCATCCCCTGCTTACGATGACACATTCCCAGGCTAATCGGGTGTTTTTTTACCGGTTGCCCTGAAGGTTTTAAAGAGGGCTACCCATACCCTTATGCCCACACGCTCTTCATCCTGGAGTCAGGCGAAGCCCCCAAACTCAGGCCCGAACAGCTCCGTGCCAAGATGGTCATGTTCGCCTTTGGGAACGCCCTGGCCCGGGCACAGGCACTGTATGGGGTAAGCAGCCGTGAGCTCCTGGACTACCAGAGGTGGTTCTGGTTATCGCTTCCCTTAAATTAGCACCTTCTAATGGTAACTGTAGGCGATTGTGCTGGAACCAAAAGTAATAGAACTTCAGAAATCTGCTGGATTGTAGAATAAGATGGGCCTTCTATACAGAGATGTGAAATTTTGTTACTTGCCTGTAGCCTAGGTGTAGACTGCTGTTAAACGTGTGCATTTTGTCCCCGTAGACTGAGCCCAAGGTCTTGGAACGTCCCGTGGTGGTGCAGAGCGTGGCCACCAACGGGCGGACCTTTGAGTTTGTCGTGTTCCAGCTCAACACCACGCAGTTGGACTCCGACCAAGGCATAAAGAACCTGGTTTGGCTGGACAAACAACAACCACTGTATGATTTCGCTAAGGTCCGTCCACTCATCAAGAAGAAGGCGGTCCAGGTATGTCTTAATTGTGTGAATTTAATAACTTTTTTAATTTAGTTAAACCGCTCCGTCTTAATGAGGTTAAGTAATCTAGGTTTTCCCAACAATAGAAATGTATTCTCAGCACAGCTGCCTACCATTAGATGACTAATGAATGACCTAATTAACGTTCCTCTCCCTCTCCTGCAGGTTCCTGCTGGGCTGTCTGGGTATCAGCCCGACACCTTTAAGAAGTTCCTGGCTTTCTATCTACATGGAGTAGTGTGACTTTTCTTACCCATTTATGTGCATCGCCAAATAAATCTTGAAAAAACAAGTCTCCGTTTTAATCTTAAAGGAAACTAAAATGAAAAGTATTTTTCTGACATACAGTTCTGGGTTTGGAGCATGTCCAAATGAACTCCTCAGATGGAAAACCACAGCACCATAAGGATCCAATAACCCGTCATGGGAATGGTGCATACAAACTTTTGTAATTTCTACCTTGAATATGACCCCACAGTGCCCTTCTGAACTGCTCCATGACTCACTAAAAACAGAATTTATTCATCTGAAATCTACAGGGCCTACATCCTCCACAGTGTTAGACAATGCCTGTTTTTCCACTCGAGACATGTCTTGCATACAGTGGCAACATCGCACCGTGTGACCATATTTGCATATAAACAAATTTCTTAACGTTCCTGGAGAGGTGTTTGGAGGGAACGCGACGCATTGGCTAATCCAGTCTACAGCTCAGTTGAAGAGCTAGCTAACGTAGGTTTCTGAACTATGATACAGGACCTTTGTTGTTCTTCTGGTCCTGATTAGATATATATTGTTGCCATCATGAAAAGCCAAGGATGACAATATACAAGGACCGTAAACCGACACAATCCTGGACCCACAATTACTGCCATTAGAGAATAAGAGATACCATCAGTTCTGTGGTTGATCCTGTCCATCCCATGTGGAATGCATGTACCCTGGGCCAGATATACTCTGACAGGTAGGTTGCAATTTAATTGTGCCAACCAGGAGTAGAAACAAAGATCAATTACAAATTCTACACGTTCAATTGTGACAAGCTTCTACATAAATGAAGTGCCGGAAACGGAATGAATACTCAAATTTATACCACACGTTGCCTACCGCATCTTCCATTGATTGCCTGAAAAGTCCTGAGGGTATGCTCCAAGTGAACACCAATGAAAAGGCCTGAGACAGGGAAATGCTCCAAGTGAACACCAATGAAAAGGTCTGAGACAGGGAAATGCTCCAAGTGAACACCAATGAAAAAAGCCTGGGAGAGGGAATGCTCCAAATGAACATCAATGAAAAAAGCCTGAGACAGGGAAATGCTACAAATGAACACCAACGGAGTCTCAGAGGCTAACTGGAACAGAGACCGTTTTCATGTTAATATTTATTACAGTGTGGGAAAAGGGAGGGGAAAACCCTATCATTCATAAATCATCCCATATCCATGAAGAAAAATAATTTAGTCATTGTAAAATTACATTACTAAGTGATCTTTTTTCTCAGGTTAAACAATGGAAATTGAGTCATCCTAAAAAACAGCTGTTAACTGCAACAAAAACAAAGTTTATAGCTCGTAGCTTTCTGCACCCATGAGGCCACCATACTGCACGCGTCTGGGAAAGCCTCATCAGCCCATAAAATCACTGTGAAACAATGACATGATGCAAACCTCATGAAGGGCAGCAAGAAACAGAGCCAAGTATGACATTCGGAAAACAGAATAGCAGGGTTATTCCAGGAGAGGGAGAAGCAAAAACATCCCTCGATTTAAAAAATAAAATAAAATAATTTTTTTTTTTTAAACATAGGCAACAAATATTTAACACAAACTACAACGTATAATTTCAATTCTCTCTCATTATAACCAGACTACAAGGTAAGAAACACAGAGACAGCTACAATGTCCAACAACCAGCACAATGTTATGCCCAGGCAGGTAATATTTTATACATTACATGATACAGTTGGTTTTTTTTTGTTGTTTTTTTAAATAGACTCTTGAAAAAAAGACCGTTTACAGGGAGTGTGCAGTACACGGATCTCAGTTTCACCCTAAACTGCTGTATAGCTGTGTCCTTGCCTGCATTCTCTGCTTCACAAATTCAGGGTTCAACAGCTTTATTTTATTTTTCCTTTTCCCAAACAGAGCATGTCTACACAACAGCAGTCATAAACTTATGTTTAAATACAAATGAGGACCGACTCAATATACAGTGCAGGAACAAATCACTCACTCGCCATTGGCCTTGTCCAAGTCAAAGCTGACCGACTAGTGGGTTAACTCATTCAATGCATGGGTACAAATTTTTATGAGGAGGTGCAGAAAACCAGCCATTGGCTTGATGCATTAAATCCTTCTCTCTGGATTGTCCTTTACCAAAATAAATCTAATTTGCCCTCAAATCAGCGTAGACCTGTGGGTGAGTCCTTGAAAGGGTCTACTTTGAGGAGGTACATAACATTTATTTTGAACTAATAAAAGCAATGTTTTAAGAACAGACTTCTCTTCTGTAATTGCTAAATTATTATTAAAAGCTCTGTCCTTTTAGCTTTTAAAAAAACAAAGAAACAATAAGCTTTAAAAAAAAACAAATCATAAAAGTTTCAACCAAGTTGAAGGCATCTTCTGAGAGTTCCATGGTGCATTAAGTTTTAAATGTTTTACTGGAGAAATTTCTCACTAAATGAAGGAGCCATTTGGAACTAAAATGAATTTGACTATCGCCAACGGTCCATTATTTCTCGGCCTTGAGAAGTCCACAGTGCAGAGTATATTGTCCATTTTAGTAACAATAAAACTGGTATTTCCTGGTATTCCAACAGTAGTCAGTGTGCAGGATGCCACGCGCAAAAGCAAACTGGTCAGTTTGCCATCTTTTTTGTAGGGGGGGTGGGGATTTGTAATTCATGTATCCAATCTTGTAAGAAGCCGGTTGCGTCATGTCTTGGGTTGGGGGCAGGGGTGCAGTTAGGGTAGTGTCCTTCATGTTTTTATGGATCACAAGTCCAGCCATTGAGCCATGAATTGCGTCATTATTACTGCATGAAATTAAACTCCGGATGCCTTCCCGGTTCCTTGCCGAAGTGTTTTGCGGCTTCCTGCATGCGTTCTTGGATCTTCCGGATGACGTCAGAATGCGTCTTGTCCTGGGTGGGGAGGGGGGAATCACACACTCATCGTCATGGTGGGGGAGTACTGAAGGGGAGAGAGACAGGAGAGGGCTGAAACACACTTAACGCAGGCAGGCAGGCACGCACGCACGCACACACGCCTCAGTGCTAACAAGTTCCCTTAAGAAGAAAAGTTAAGGTTACAACACAACTGCGACATTGCTAGCCCCCACATACCGGTTTACAAACAATCAAGCAGGACAACAGGAGTGAAAGGAAAAGTAGTTGACTGGACCCCACTGCCCCCGTCCCACTCCTGCGTGAGCCTCCTAGTGGTCAGCAGGGGGAGTGACCTGAAACTCACGTTTTCGTTCTGGAAGGAGTGGAGGAAGTTGCCCCCCAATTCGCCGTCGTCTCTCGGGGTCCCCGGCGGATTGCTAATGCCACTTAAGTTGTTGGGAGAATTCTGTCAAGATGGGAGGAGTGGAAATCAACACAAGTCATAAACTGGCCAGAAAACCAGTCTTCACTACAGCCATAGACGGTGAAGACTGGTGCCATTTTGTGGGGCTTCTACAAACAAGCAGACTACATGAAAAACATTTGAAGGCTTGCATTAATGGCAGAGCAGAGGGGAAATTACACAGCTAAGATGACATTTATTTACCTTGGGAAGTCCATCTATGTCACCTGACCCTGCAAGAAACGCAACAAGAATGTTAAAACTTCCTCTTCCAAGCAGCACTTAGCATGTTTGTAGTGATGGGTCACATGATGTGGCAGAGCTAACTATCGTTGCTCCAAACTGGCTTATTGAAGGGAGTGCAGAGGAGTTGTTTCTGCACAGAGGATCAGCATTGACGTAGAGTTTAGTGTTACTCAATGGGGTCGACCAAGCTTACCTAATGATCCGTTCATGTGGTGTGGCTCCATCCCGCCCATACCCCCCATGGGGCCGTCGGAGCCGGGGCCCATGGGAAACTGCATGGGGAGGGAAGAACGAGACGCCACGCGGTCACACACTTGCGCACACGAGACAAATGGACGTGGCTGGTGGTAAGGGGGCGGGGTTCAATTAGGGGGAGTGCCTTGGAGAATGCCACTCAGAGGAGGGGTCCTCTGGGTGACAGGGATCTGAGAACATGCTGCTTTTATAGCTTGTTGTATATTTTCTTAACTGCCTCCCACCCCCTACATTCCAGCAGGGATGCTAAAACCCTGACGTGGTTGCAGGATCCCAGGTCTTTGATGACCTTTGTGGCGAATGCCGGCATCCTGGGGGAGAGGGGGTGCAACAAATCGCTGCGGGTTCATTCCTGTGTTCCAGATCATTCCCTAACAATTGTGTGGTTGAGTTATTGAAGCGTTCCACACAAACTTCAAACAGCCTTCTAGGTTCATCCCTGTCCCTAGCCCAGGGTGCGTGAGAACAACCGGCAAACAGTTTTAAGCAACCGAAAAGTACAGTTGCCGCGCTGAATTTGTAGAAGGTAGGTGGACTGTGACTCACATTTGTCCTGTTGCCTCCGGGGGGCACAGCACTGATCATTGTGTAGAGGTTGTCACTGGAGTTGGTGGAATCTAAAAGGACAAAAACACACACACAAAGACCAGGGTGATCAGTGTGACCCAGTAGGCCATTGTTTCACCTAGGTGCTAGGGTTTGCAACACAGACGTCACATTAATGGTGCTAGGTGGAGATACCTGCTGGGCTGGGCATGATGGGTGTGCCAGGGGGGCCTCCTCCTCCAGGTGGACCCTGCTGAAGATGAGAAGAGCCATTTAAACCCACACCAGTTTGGGTGAGAAACCCTGAGAACATGCGGCACAGTGGTTTAGGTCTGGCCGG
This sequence comes from Hiodon tergisus, assembly GCA_025775045.1. NCBI lineage: Eukaryota > Metazoa > Chordata > Actinopteri > Hiodontiformes > Hiodontidae > Hiodon > Hiodon tergisus. The sequence goes on from JAOVYW010066081.1 coordinate 15,438, forward strand.
TCCCCATGAGGAAAACCTATATACGTATAGCACGTGCAACGGACAGGAACGTGGAATTAGCGTCAGGGAACTGGACTTATGACCGCAGAACCCAAGGTGGGACCCTGTAAATATCCAGCTGTGTGAATCAGTATCGTATGAAATGTTAAGCGGCCCTGGTAAAAGGGGAGTCCGCTGAGCGGTCTAAGCACCAGTCGATGAGTCACGAGTGCTCATAAAGGACAGTCAAGATAAGCAAGACCTTTGAATCTGAGGCAGGCCAATCGGCGCCAGCAGCCCTGAGGCCTTGTTCTGCCACAGAGGGAGTCAACTTTCCAAGGACGAAAACAAAATGACACTGCAGAGCACATGTCCTGGCCGTCTGACCCCGCCAAGTGAGGCAGAGAGGATTGTGGGAGTGGGAGAGGAGCTGGGTTGACGCTCCGGAAAGCCAACACCCACTTTGTTCCGATTCAAAGTAGCCACCTCGCTCACCCACTGGGATAAAGCTTCCCCTGAAGCCGAAGACAGTCTGAATCAGTGCCCAGTAAACAGAAACCCCAGTATCTTCAGGCATTTCATCCACCATAGGACCAAGGGCCAACCATATCATCTGGAATTTGTTTTACTACCCCCCCCCCCCCAAAACTGCACCTCCCACAGGAGGTAATTGAGATTTATTGATTTACGTGCTGACTGATGGGTTGGGTGCACAAAGGCTTCAAAGAGCAATCTTACCACGTAGGAACCAGGCGAGGAGGACGAGTAAGGGATCTGTCAACGACACACACCAGGGTTGTTACGGTAACAGTGCATGGCGGAAACCCCTCCTACAGCACTATAATTTTTTTACATTTCAGGTCCCACACATGTCCTCAACATCTTAAATAGCTGACAACAGAACTTGCTGAATTCTTTAGCTTACCCTGGATACAATTTTTGCTGTGCGTCAACAGGAAAGTAAAATCTCACAGTCATTTTTGATTGACTGCTGACTTGCACACTCACCGAGTTGGCGTTGTTGGGATTGGGCCACGGTCGGCCAGCACCCGGGCCCCTGGAATGGAGGGAGAGAAGAAAAACCCCGCTTAGAGTTAGGCTACACAGGGAGACGACGCGAGAAACGGCGGACACTAACAAACGCCTCGCTGGGCCTGTCCTGGACAGAAGGGCAGAGCCTGGTCTCACGCGCCTTTGTGTGAACCTCGTCTGGGGAAGACGCTTACATGTTTATTCCAGGCATGCCGGGCCCTATCGTGTTGGGAGGTGGTCTCATTCCGCCGCCATAGTTCTGCAATGATAACCAAGGATCAGTCTACCATAACCAGAAGACACCAAGAAGAGAAGAGAGAAAAAGAGGGTTAGTTCGAAGGGAAATGCAACTACAATGGAGAAGAGCTTGCAAACGCAGGAGCGTCACTGAGACCCAGGAGGGGACATACGTCCATTTTAAACAATGATAAATCAATTCACCATGGCATGGGGCTTGATCAAATTAGGGTTAACAAAAACGTTTACCAGGGTAAACGTCAGACTATTCTCTATCAACACAAAGAAATCAGACATATTTTTTTACATAAACACTTTTCAAGTTTTATGAAATCTAATCTATTATAAATATTTAACATAGCCATATTTTTGACAGACTAGCTTTAAAACGGCAGTTCTAGTCAATATGAAACCTCAAAAAAAACCAAAACAAAGGACAAGACCGGAAAAGGACATGATTGTGAGAATGTGAGAAGATGTCAATGAGTCAAACAAAGGCGAGTGACAGAAAAATGTCCGGAAGCAGGACACACGGTACACCCAGTAACGGAACAGACAGAAGACGCAAACACTGAGTCAATACCCAGCATTAAAGCGCTCGCTTCACCGAGCGTCATTACTAGATACAGCTGTCAGCGTTTGTACACACCTGCTGGAAAACCACCGGTGGGAAATGAATGGTTTCAGTAACTAGGGTGCCTATTCAAGGCGCCGGTTAAATATTAATCTTGGCTGGAAGCCCTTTGCTGGAGTACCTATCCTAGGCTAAAATAAGCTTCTTTTATCTAGATAGGCCATCAGGAGCTACCAGCACCTCTGTTACTGAAACCTAATGCTGGGCCCACAAGGACCCGTCCTCACAAACAAGTGATCCCTTTCTTATTACACAGCAACATTTAAAACAAGGACCACGTTTCCTGGAGTGACTCTCAGTATTAAGTCAGTAAATGGCAAATGGACAACATTCCATACCAAACTATTAACTCTGTCTCACTGAATTGGTAATAGTAAAAGAGTAAAATAGGAATAGAGTCAGTTTACAGAAAAGAGCCAGTTTACAGAAAAGCCATGTGACCAGTCATGTGACAAGTCATGTGCTTAAGTGGAGAAGCAATGTGCAGGCATACCTGGGGTCCTGGCACCATGGGGCCCATTCCTCTGGGAGGATTCATTCTCTGCATCGGTCCTCCTAAATTTGGATGTCCTGGAAATAAACAAGCACAGTCGACAGACTAGAATTACCACATTAGCCTTGATGGCCTTTGGAGACGATTCAGCTCCGAACCTGCGTTAACATGCAGAAACAGACTCCGTCTGCCCCTTACAGGTTCTCAGTTACAGCCCAGACCTTCTACAAATGTCTGGGAACCAACACTTGTTTGTTAATCACCGTTCACCAGGTCTCCGCCCAAAGTTACACTCGGAAGGTGAGTGCTAAGAGAAGCAGAGAACCCTTTTTTGAAAGGGGTCCCCTGATCCAGCGAGTACTTCTCCCACGCGTTCTGCACCCAGGGCTAAGCACAGGGGCCAGAGCGTCGACAGAGAGCGCAGGCTGGTGGAAGTGGGATTGCAGGAGGTGAGGCCAGAGTGCCCTTCTTCTGAGGAAGAGGGGTGAAGCGGACAGCTCACCTTGCTGGCGCGTGTGGTCCATTGTGCTGGGTAGAAGGGGCTGGCCACCTGGAACTCCTCCCGGAGGCTGGAGAAGGAGATGAGTGTGGAGGGGAGAGAGGGAGGCAGCGTGAAAAAGGGGACAAAGGGGGAGAGAGGGAGACACAGCAGATTGCAGACCGCGGTGTGAGGGAGAGAGGAACAACCTGTCACTGCTGTTTTCAGTTATCGTGCCATGAGTCTTTGCCTAAAGTGACCTCTTAGGGTATACCACTGTGGCCATGTATTCCTTCACCTACATTAATGAGTGTTTAAAATTCAGTTAAGATTGAGAATTTTATACTTTGGTAAATGTTTAGTGTGAAACCCATTTATTGTTTTAAAATTGGTTTATGTTCTGCCGCAACAAAGTCCTCGAAAGGGCGATTTTATACGAGAGCCCCTAGATTTTCCAAACGTGCAATACGGCTTGTTCCCACAATGTGTTTTTGCATAACAGACATGTTGAGAAACATATTTACTGGTGCTGTTTTCAAAGACTTCAAGCTGTAATCTTGTTCTACAAGTTGAGGCAGGTTTGGCCTAGATATGGGATAAAAGCCGTTTCCATTCAGACTCCTGTTCTGGAGCCAATCATGAACAGAGCTCTATTGTTCAGAGCTGGGATGGCCGGGGTCACCCTGGAACGACCCGCTGGCTCCCAACTCTAAAAGAGTCATGAGATCGCCATGGCTCACTGTCCCCAGTAATGGCCAGGAATTAACTGGGTATCTCTGCTACGTTTCTAAAGATGTGTCTGAATTCCACCGGTACGGACCAGGACGCCTTTGCGTCTCAGCGACCTGACAGCAGATGGAAGTGGAAGTGATAAAGCCGGTGACTCTGGGAGATGATCAGGTGACCAGCTCAGAGTCTGGCCAGGGCCCTGAGGACAGGCAGATGGGTGTGACCGGAATGTTCGCGCACACATCGTCACGGTGACTGCAGGATTCTTTGCGTCTTACCTGGTTTCCCATTCTGATGGGCGGTCGTGGTCCTCCTGCGTACCGCGGTGACATAAAAGCCTGAAAACACAGGGTAGGGTTAGTGACGAGGGGTAACCCATGCCACCCAGGAAGGCCTTCAGAAGATAACAAAACCAACAGCTCTGCCCCCTCCCTGCTGTAACAAAACACTTAAACACAATAAATGCAGCGTTGATCGTTTTGGTTTTTTTAAAAGGTGTGACCTCAGAATAATACTGTGTGGGTTGTCGGCCACCTATAGCAACCCAACTTGGAAAATAAATACATCGTGCCACAAAACACCAAACAGTAGCTATGACAGAAATATGAGGTCAGGGCTTACCTGCACAAGGCAATCAGTTAAGGAAACAACCAAACATGTGCAGGTAAAAAGCAGAGCCAGAGGAAGCAGCAATTTGAGGAAAATTATGAGAATAATTTAGTATGTACTGAGGTTAGGTCACCTATAAAAGCCCTCTCAAGAGAGGCTTATTGTCAATGAGCGGCTCTGGCTAAAAACTATGTGTTTGTGGACTAATGTGTTAGGGGACTTCTAACATATCAGTGAGCTGATTACCATTAGGAACAAGTCACTCAGGCATTCTTGATCTCCGGCTGTTAAATAGGAAAATGTTGTTTCTACATAATAGCTAGAGTAATGAGTTTTTACGTATACGTCATGTAGCATTTGCGTTCGGCGCCCGTCTTTGAGAATGGGCGAGGGGAGACTTAGAGGACCGGGAGCCAGGGCCGCTGGGGAGGCGTTACCTGGCTGTGGGGTCCCATCATGTTGTTAGGGTTGTGAGGCGGAGCCTGAGCGTGAGGAGAGGGCTGGGAGCCGGGTGGGCCCTGTGAGGTTAGAAAGCCAGACAGGGGCAGAGTTACTACAGCGCAGGGATGTGCAGGCAGAAGACGGGGGCGGGGGGGGGGAGCAGCAGGCACCAGGAGCCCTTCTACACGGCACGCAAATACAGCCCAGCGCCTTGCGAGAAGAGAGCCGGCCATGGAAATGTCTCAGGATTTCTCAGAAGTCCCTCGGACTTTGTTTATGAACAGGTACTGGGAAAACAAAAGCAGCCTAATAAGGCTTCCTAGAAACACTGCATGCATTTAAACGTATGATGAATGGTGTCCCTTCAAGGAAATTCAAAAAAGAACACGTTCCATGAATAGGAAGGCCAGGGAGAGTAAGCAGCCTCATTGGAGGAACCAGTTCAGCTCTGCAACCACTGCATAAGGACCAGCGGAAAAGCAGCAGTCTCGCATTGGCGGCCATTGGTTCAGCACGGAGCATCGGCGACCAATCCCTGCTCTTTATATGCCACGGGTTACTGTGTTTACCCCTGTTAGTTTTTTGGGGGGGGTTTTCTGACACTTTCAAGTTTGCTTTTTTCTTGGAAAAATGGTCAGCTTGTGCAATCATTACTGCTGGTGAAATGGATCGATTCCCATTAACAGAAGTATGAGATCATAACACACAGGCTTTGGGGACCCCTTGACTGTAATGATTGCTGAAAGTCAATGCACTAAACCTGCTCCAAATAGAAACACTAAACAAGAAGGATAATCTTCGAAGCTCAAAAAATTCTCCACTGTCTTCAAGCCCCAAATGGACACCATTTGCCAATTAAGCTCATGGAATTTCTTCGTTCAAAATGATGCTCAAGCATTATATTTGATTATCCCAACGTGAAAAAACATTGGGAATAAATCATTAGTCTTGTATGCGAGGAAGTTTTTTTTGGTCTTTTGGTACTCACTGGCTTTGTGGTTAGAGCATCCACCACGCACCAGAACATCGTAGGTTCCATAGCCAATGGTTCCCACTACAGACACGTTAATCAAGGGGCTGTGCACACGTCGCTGTGCAAACACCCCCCATCCCCTACCAACCAGCCTGCCCATCACAGCCAGCATTTTCCATCCTCAAAACTCGTTAATTAGCCACTTTCGCAATCCTCCGCGCCGCCACCAAAACAAGGATACCACGGCGTTAATGGCGGCGATTAGACGCTGCCCTAATTAGCGGGACAGGAGCGGGGGGAAATTAGAATGGCACAAATTGAGAGGGGAGGGGAAACGCTGTCGAGAGCGCCGCGCGGCTGCACCTGCTGTTCTCTTTGTGAGCCAGCTCCTGCGCCAGCGCGGAGGAGCGGAGACGAGCCGGCGTGTGGGGAAACATCCATCTGC
>JAOVYW010066121.1:0-21483 GCA_025775045.1 Hiodon tergisus
GTCATTAAACCAAAGGCGTCCAGGTAAAATGTCATTAAACCAAAGGCGTCCAGGTAAAATGTCGTTAAACCAAAGGCGTCCAGGTAAAATGTCATTAAACCAAAGGCGTCCAGGTAAAATGTCATTAAACCAAAGGCGTCCAGGTAAAATGTCGTTAAACCAAAGGCATCCAGGTAAAATGTCATTAAACCCTTAGGAGGAACATCAGAGTTTCTACAAACTGGGACTATAATACAGGATTAAATAGTTCTTCGGCTGGTATTCCAATTTAAAGGTGTTTTCTAGCACTCGTCTGCTCAACACATTTAGCAATTAGTGGAAATGACATGCTTGTAAATGGAAGAATATTGAATCTTTGTTATATTTACAGCGTACCTGTCAAGCCAAAGTAAATTATAAACTAATGAAGAACTCTAATGAAAATCTATTAATTCAAAACAATAAATAATTTGTAAATGGATTTTTGCTGGTTTAATTGCTTAAACAAATATCAGTACTGCGTTTCTGCTATAATGTGTGATTCATAATCTTCACTGTGGTGCCGCTATAATGTGTGATTCATAATCTTCAGTAATCAATGGTCCTTAAGCCAGTGAAATTCATCCAGATAGCGAAAGGCTCTCCGTGATTTATAATTTTTCTTTTTGTTATTCATAAACCTTGTTTGTGTCCAGTCTGTGATCCTGTGGTGCATGTGATGCCTGGGTTTTAAATTAATTTATTTTTATATGTTTAGAGTATATTAAGGATGGGCATTCTTTAAGGACAGGTGTTTATAAGGAAGATGTAATATCCATTACTTAAACGTTTTCATTGAGTAATACATACAGTATTTCAGGAAATTCAGAGACGTAGCCTGTCCCTCAAAAGCATGCTGCCTTCAGTTTAATATGGTAAGTGTTTAGTAAAGCATCACCAAACTCTACTCAGACAGTGATCTGAGCTGAAACTGAACCTAGGATCCTGGCACAGCGTGGTGTTGGTGTCTGCACTGCCAGGGTGGGAAGGTGTTTGTCAAAATGTGTGAAAATGTGCTGCCCTGTTGCTAAACGTGTCACAATATTAAACCAGTTGCACGAGGAGAACATCCAATATCGGAAGAGAGCTTTTCCTGAAGTGGAGGGAGTAACTCTTGCTCGTTAAAGAAATTGGCTGCACTGTCAGCTTCACCGTGGGGTCAAATGGCATGCGCTCTACGGTGCTTTACAAAAAGCTTTGTCTCTTTACTCCTACTCTATTTGTGTCCTGCTATTTTGGAAAGTGCAGTAGTGCACTTTGTGCGCGTGACTTTGTGCCGGGCTGCCCGTCTCCAAAAGGGACCGTGGGAAACTGGAGCCTCATCTTTTGCTCATTATTTCTGAATTTTCACATCGTAAGGTATGCAAATTCACAAAAAAATATAGCAAATGCAAAGTTGAAAGGTAGAATTATGTGTGCTCAAGTCGACGTCTCTACAAGCGTTTTCTCATTATATGTGTATGTGCCCACTAAATACACCCATCTATGTGACACATTGATTAACACCTTAAAGTCCAAAAAGTCCACACAATGTCACCATGCGGCCAACAGCTGCAGCCCATTTTGATTGAAGACTGGCGGATTTGTATAGCAAACAGTAATTTCTGGGGTTTCCGCTCTGGGCAAGGAACTGTCCAATCCCGAGCACTTCGTCAACATTATCTCCTGAATCATTAAAGCAGTTCACCCTATACACCGTGCCACAGACTTTTCGGACATTCTTCAAGATGAAAAATATGTATAATGAAATTCTTTTATCATGATACTTTTCTCATCCAAACGCTGGGCTTAGCACACAGTAGTAACTCTCTGATCGCATCATTCAAATGTGAATTCAGATACAATATATTTAAAATGGGCAGGATACAGTTTTAATATTTTCTTCCCAATGGGAATGTATCCATTGTCACTGGTAACAATATATAAATATATATTTAAATTGTGCCAGATAAGAACACCAACCTTAAAAACATGTTTGTTTTTTTTCCAAGCAGGCAGCTGCAGGCGGAGCCATTAGTATTCTGTGTGCATTGTTACTGTGCGACACACAATCCTTCCTGTACTCCGATACGTGCGTGTAATAAGCTTGTTCTCTTATTCATTCTCAGCAAGGTCATAAACAGGAATCCTAAACACTTTCTAATCAGGCGTTCATCAAGCAGTAGTGGATCATACAGAGCTCAATGGGAAATTCAGAAATGTAAAAAGGCGCCGTGAGAGATTTTGTGGCCCAGAGCGACCCACCCACCTCTGATTTCAGACGATAAAAGATGTACACATACATGACACATTTAAAAAAAATATATATATACTACGTCGAATATTAACGTTGACGACATTATACTATTTGACTTGGCTTATCTCACGAAGGGAACAGTGGCCTTTAGTTTTCCCTGTCTCCGATCCGTCAGAACGTGTGTTGTGTTGTATTGCCATTTGGGGTTAACAAGTTAGAGTGTCTCCATGGAGAGCGGTGGTGGTTCATTGATGAGATTCATAACCGTTGTTAATGGGATCAGGCTTAAAGGTGTGCACGCTTTGGGGAGCTAAAGATTAAAGAGGCACAAACATCCTCACCTCAGACTGTGTAAATTGGAATCGATTAGCTGAGGTTTTCTTATTAAGGCTTATTTAAGGCAGATGCCCAGGCCGACACAGTGTCTGTCTCCCACATTTCCGGACTATATGTGTGCGTGGTTTCAGCTGGATTTGAACCCTGTAATACACACAAGCCACCTCCTTCACTGAAGTTTCCTGATGCTGTAACGTGCATCATCTGCACCAAACAACAGTCTCGGGGCAAAGGCTGTCAATTTCTCTATTAAATTTGAGTACTTAAATAGTATTAAAATAATTTTTGTGTTCTGTACTGCTGCTATGGGGGATAATTGGGGATTACACAGGCAGCATTGCATTTCTCAAGGGTGAACTGAATTTTGTGTTAGATTTATAAACACATTTGTTTAAGCAGGATCCTCTGGAATCTGAAGGTATTCTCCATAGTGTGGTTCTATGTCCTGTCATGGTTGAGGAACTGGCTTGTGCTGTGTCCACAGGAATCTCGGTGAGCATCTCCACCTTCAGCCTGGTTGCCATAGCGATTGAGCGGTACAGCGCCATCTGCAACCCTCTCAAGTCCCGGGCGTGGCAGACGCGTTCCCACGCCTACCGTGTGATAGCAGCGACGTGGGTCCTGTCCTTCGTCCTCATGACGCCCTACCCCATCTTTAGTGTGCTGGTCACCTTCAGCAAGCCCGACAAAGCCCCTGCACACATGTGCCGCCTGAACTGGCCCAAAAGCCAGGTGGAGCAGTCCTGGTGAGTTCTGGAACCATGAAGTTGTGATGTGGCACTTACTTTTAACATAACATCCAGCCACCATGCCATGTCATCAGATATTCTTGTTATTTTTTCATCGTCATTTTAAAAAGTAAGCAGGAAGACTTTTGTAGAATTTTGAAATATTAAAACTGGAAATATCTGCTTATTATTTATTAATGCATTTTTTCAACCTAAATAGATCTATTTATTTTCTCAGTCAAAGAAACCTGCTCAGCTTGGTAATTAATGGCAATTAAAAGCAATTCTTCACTGTGTACAAATGTAGAACCCCTAAAAGAAAGGGATTGGTTCAGGGCTTCAGAGCCTAAGGCATTCTTCACCCCAAGCGTAATAAAAAGCTTTCCCTCACAAAGGTGTCTCTGACTGAGACAGGAGACCTCCATCAAATAGCGACCCGCTAATCAGTCTCTCCGTGACCATTCCGTCTGTGATCGCAGCGTTCTGTGAGCAGTTAACTCCGCAAGATGAGCGACGTTCCTCAGGAGGTCCTTCAGGGGCATGTATCTGGGCACGTGGTGATTCCCTTCTGAACGTAGTCACTTCCTGTTTTCATTCATTACTCTGATTCATTCTGCTCCCTTTAATGTTGCCAGTGACGGACGTGAAATTAATCGAAACGAGAGGCTGATGAAAAGCAGGCGTCGCACTTGTCTGGCTTTTGATGCGGAGAGCGTGGATGCGAGCTGTATTTGGGAATTGTTATCAGGAGGTGAGAGATGAAAAAGGACACAGGAAACACGCGGAGGCGTGCCATTTAACATTCCTCCTACCAGCAGCCAAGAAAATGTAAAGGACAAAAGCCGTAACCTTTGGCCTCCCTATTTTTCCTGGTTTTTAATAGGTCTCTTGGTCTCCCAATGATTAATTCAGTGGCCGGCACCTGCACTTAATGTTCCTGTTCAAGTCTGGTGAAACGAGGAAGCGTTACCCGTCCAGAGGGATGTGTCAAGTAAAAAAAAACGACTGCCCCTAATTTTTGTTTTTCAAGTGGGTAAAACCCTGGGGAATAACGCTGACCAGTTCACCTTGTCAAGATCTTCCACTGAAACAGCCTTCAAACTCGTTCAAGCACCGGGAAGAGTTACGCGCCACGCAGGACGGTGGCCTGTACACAAAGTCCTTGTCAACCCGGGCAGAGCTTCGGATGACGTTCGGGACAGTTTTGAAAAGTGACTCTGAAACAGACGATGGCCGCGAGCATCATCCTGACGCTGAAAAGCGATGCGAAATGCTCTCAGTTGAATTTTAAAACCAATAGCCGTCTCCCCTCTCCCTTTGCCCAGGTATATCCTCCTGCTCTTCATCCTGTTCTTCATCCCTGGAGTGGTGATGGTCCTCGCTTATGGGCTTATTTCCCGAGAGCTCTATCGAGGAATACAGTTTGAACTCAAGCAGAAGAAGGAAGCGGGGGGTAAGTTAGCGGCGGCAGAACTGTCACACATCAGTCACGCTAATCAGGAGCTAAATTCTTGAACCTGCATGGGCTGGTGAAAACACTATTAGGCTCAATTGTGTGACCCTTTGGAAACAGAGCTAGGGCAACAGACTCACGTACAGACATCACCTTGCCTTGCTCATGTGTACACCTGGATCTGGGCGCTTATAATCATTAGCTGTAGTTTAATGATCAAGCATCCGTGTTTACACGGACGCTAAATCGATAGACTTAGAGGAGGAACAAAACTGTGTTTTTGTAAGCGTTTTTAAAGTTAAAAAGATTTAAATATTCATTGCCATGTGCAGAATCCCTGTAGGGAGTAATCTGGTATTTTAATAATTGTTTCCGAGTTACAAATCAATTGCGGTGTGTGCTGTAGTAGGATTAGGCTTTTCCACCCCACCTGCCTGCACAAAACTGCCCTTAAATACACTGCATGGCACGAAGCTCGTCCGGGAGGTTCCGTCTGTTATAGGAGAGGCACTCTGTGAACCCACAGGCTCCCCACAGGAGTCAGTGTTTAGCCCGGAGCAGAAGAAACCCCACTGGCTCACATTCTGCCCGCACTCAGCTAATTGTGCACCTGGTTACATCTGGCATCGTTTCAAAGCATAATCAAGCATTTCAAGTGAACCGACCGCTCGAAATATTTCTTAAGCTCAAGCTGTCTAAAATCTGTGGGCACCGATTTGCAGAGGCCGCTAGTAAGAAAATAAGCAGCCTTTAATTGAATCATATTCCATTCCAGAAATGGACGGCCTATATGGTATTTATTCAGGCACTCTTTGACCAGCAATTACTGGGTTTAATTATTGTTGATTTGGGTAGAATTACTTCCGTTCAAAAATGTACTGTGAAGAGCACTGCACAGGGTAATAATATACACCCATTTTTATGCGATTGCTATAAATGTTTCCTCATCTGCTGTGCCAACGATTTGATTGAGGTTCTCAGGCAGGCATCTTGCTCGCCAAAAGCCATGCGACAAACACTGAGAAGGTTCTCTGATGAAGGAGACCCGAGACAGCTTCTGTGAGGGCGATGTCACGGTCACTGCAGATGAATGAGCCAGACACAACGCAGGGAAAGATTCTGTACTCAACCCTCTCAGCTCATGTCTTGTCCCCCGCCGTAGTCCTGAAGAACGGCCTGAGCGCCACGGTTTCATCGGGCAGCGATGAGAGCGACGGCTGCTACATCCAGGTGTCGAACAGGCGGCCCAACATGGTGGCCATGTCGACGCTGACGCCGTCAGGGGCGGCCAGGGTGGACCGTCCCCGCAGTAACACCTCGGAGGCCAAGCTGATGGCCAAGAAGCGCGTGATCCGCATGCTGATCATCATCGTGGCCATGTTCTTTGTCTGCTGGATGCCCGTGTACACGGTCAACACCTGGAAGGCCTTCGACCTGCGCTCGGCCCACCGCGCCCTCTCGGGGGCGCCCATCTCCTTCATCCACCTGCTCTCCTACACCTCCGCCTGCGTCAACCCCGTCATCTACTGCTTCATGAACAAGCGCTTCCGGAAGGCCTTGCTGGCCACCTGCACCAGCTGCTGGCAGCCCTGCCGACGGCTCCGTGTCGCCGAGGATGAGGTCATCACCACCGGCGCCTCGCTCGCCAAGTTCAGCTACACCACCGTCAGTACCATGGGGCCTTCCTGACTCCCGGGACACACGGGGGCGGCGAAGGGGAAGGAGGGGCCTTGATTGCGGGTAAAGGATGTTAGCAGCGATATGCCACATGCCCTCATTTTACCGTCTTTGGCTCTCCTTCTCATTATTGACCAATTAGCGTTAATAGTGAGTAAGTAATACGTCTAAACATCGTCTGTTTTATTTATTTTGTTGGTTGACGTTACAGCATGCAAGCGTGTGATGTTGCCAGAATGGCTTGGTTGTTTGCTTTTCTCAAACCGAAAAAAGGTCCAAAAAGAAGAAGAAAGCGAGAAAATGAGTTTGGTTCGGTTAGATTCCTCGAGCAGGGTTTCTGCAGCACTGCAGCTGTAAGAGAGTATGTGGTCGTTTTGAAGCCGATTTCTCCCAGCGTACTTATGTGATTTCCCAGAAATTGGCAGTGCTACGTTGGGGAAATGTTTCCTAAACAGTTTTCTAAATGCAGTCCTGGCCTGCCGTGCGGGTGACTTGTTTGTGGGTTTAATGACTGTTCTAGTAATCGCGTGAGGAGAAACAGCCCCGCGGTTCTATGAATGAGCTCACCTCTTTTCATCCTGCGGGTGGCTTATTCTGAGGCCACAAATCTGAGGCGGCTTGCCAGCGCGTCATCCTTAATCATTGAATTAACGAGAGTCGTTGCGCGAGAGTCAGCAAAAACGACCCCTTGACATTCGAGCCAAGGGTCATTAGAACATATCGACTCCTGCCGTGCTGAATGAGTACAGCGTTGTCAATCCGAAGTAGGAGATTTTTGGATCTTTGTGGTTTCTTTTATAGTTTCTTAATTGTCGTGTTCCTAAATGGGTTTAGAGTGGCATGTAAGCACTTTGTCACAGTGTACCCTAAAGCATGGTGACGTGTTAAATTCAGATTAGGTCTGATCTGACTAGAATGCAGTATACCTTTTTAAGCCCCTAAACAATTTTTAAATCACTTAAATCGAGTTGAAAGCGTGGAAGTGTGTTCATCTCAAATGCATATAATCAGTATTATCCCCGGCTTTATCTTAAATTCGATTTTACGTTTAGCTATTGGAAATTATGAAACTTGTGAGAATGAGAAGAAAATCAAGATTTACAACACAAAACTGCGAGATCACGTATAAAATGTGAATTTTATTTTTCTGTTTTATTCTGTATTTTAATAATGAGTTTAGTAGTGAACTCTAAGCAGGCTTGATAAATAAAAAAATATATATGTTTGTTCGTAGGTGGAGACCAACACGTTCCTGCCAGCTGTGTTTGTGTAGTTTGGGGCAGGATCTAATCCCTCCTATTTTGGTTGATTGACGTTATTGTAACTTAATTAATGTATGTCCGGGTAAATTGCTAAGTTCTCAGTGACTCGGATATCTGTGACTGCTCTTTGGTGAGATCCGACTCCCATTGTCATCAACTTCCGTTCGTGTTAGCCAGTCAAGAGATTTATAGCTTTCCAGATTATTATTTTTTTTTTATACAAACCCATCTGCTTTTACTTTAAGTGTGTCTGTGGCCCGGAGTTTGATTTCGTTAGATATATGTATAGGTTTGTCATTCCATTAGATCCTTCCATTTCCAGGTAAGCATGGAGATTTATGGAAGCTCTTGAAAGTGTGGCAAGTGTTTGAGAAAAGAGTTCCCATCCCTGCTTTGCTCTCTAACATTCAGTCAAGAGGGGAACCTGAGCCAACAGAATAGTTTTGCAATCCTGCAGTTGAAATGAAGGAGACTAAATGTTTACACTATATAACCGAGAGTAAAATATCGGCCCAAAATCAAAGCCGAAACGGAGAATACATTTTCGATGTGAGTCTGTGATTAGCCGCTCGCTTTCAGGACATGGAGCCTGACTCTCACCTCTGCCCCGTCTCTATTGATGAAGACACAAAAAAAATCAAAGGATGTGAGAAATGAAAGGCTGAGAAAGCTCCCCAGAAACCCTTCCCGTCTGTCAGCCTGTTTCTCAAAGGGGCTGCACTTACCACCTCCACCCCTCTCCTGCAAAGCGTCCACCCTTACATCTAAATACCTTCCCTTTAATTCATCAGCAGTGATGAACCTTTGAAGTTACGGGAGTCAGAAAGGCCGATACGTGAATACGTTTGTTCGACGCAGTAAAATGCATTTTGGTGTGGTGGCTTTTTAACCAGGAGTGCCGCAAACTGCCTTTCTGTGCCGACGTATTGAGAACAGTGCAGAAGCGTGAGGACAGTAACCAATGGCATGGGGGTTATTTATGGTCAAAACAACAAGCGGACCGTAAATATCCTTTATCCAGTCTCTACCAAAGGAAAAGCCAGACTAATCAAACCTTCACATAACTCGCAAAATCTACTGTTCTCCGCCACTTTTGGTTTCCTCTGTTCAGTCTTTAAAAAATAATACAGAGGAAAACAACAGATCAGACAATTAAAGGCTTGGCTTGACCCTACAGATGATGGTTAAGTTCCTGCTGTCGGGTATGTACGGTCGTTATGCAGATCAACAGCCCGTACTTTTTTTCTGCTACACCAGTTATATAGCATGTAACAACCAAAAGGTTATGGGTTCAAATACTGATTAGTACGATCTGTCAAAAGCAAACTGTATCAGGCTGGATAAGCTTTTTGTCTTTAAATGAACAGATCGTTAAAGGTGCCAACTGTGTTAATAGGCTATGTTTAATACTGAAGGAAATTTAAAGCCCAAAGAACAGTAGCGCACGGTTCAGGCAAGGTCATCCACTCTAATGAGTTAGAGATGTGGATCAGTTAGTTGTGATAGGGAAAAAAACAACAACTTTATTTTAGAGGTAATAAGGACCAAAAATAAGTAATGCTTTTACCCCTAGGTAAAATGCTAACGGTACCCGGTATAAATTAGAAATAGTTTCAGTTTCCAAAAATCTTAATTTGTTACGCTTTGCAAGACATCCTCTCTTAATCATTTTTAACAGAATATGCCCAGTTATGAAAATTATGTTAAAGGATTAAGTATAACTGGAGGCGAGAAAATTAGAACGATCGGAAAAAAAATCTTGTTTTTTTTGTCTCCAAACACATTTATCACAAAGTCAGTTTTCCAATAGCAAGTGCAAAGTGTGGTCGTTCAGGATTAAATTTTCAGTTGGGTTCCACGAAAACAATAAACAAAATCCATGAATGTGAGGAAAAGACCTGTCCATACTAGGTCATTGTTATTTGAGGGTATAAGAATTGAGGAAGGTTTTTTAGGTACTTGTAAGGGAATTGTATTTTATTTTTATTTATTTTTTGTCAGACAGTGAAGAAGCATTGATAATTCGACCCTGTTACATTTCCAAATACATGATGAAGTTGCATCATAGTCTTTACCCTGGACCTAAAAGGGGTCTTTACTATATCCTGCTTCCATGTCCAAAAAGGAATTGTCAGTACAAAGATGTGGAAAAGTATTGGGTTCAGATGGAATGCTGCAGCCTCTGGCTACCAATGCCTTAATTGTGTGTGTGTGTGTGTGTGTGTGTGTGTGTGTGTGTGTGTGTGTGTGTGAGAGAGAGAGAGAGTGTCTGTGTGCGTGTGCGTGCGTGTGTGTGTGTGGGTGTGTGTGAAGCGGGCGGGGGGGGTGACGTGCGGCGGGGTGACGTGCGGCGGGGATGACGTGCTGCGGGGTGACGTGCGGCGGGGTGACGTGCGGCGGGGTGACGTGCGGCGGAGATGACGTGCGGCGGGGTGACGTGCGGCGGGGTGTCGTGCGGCGGAGATGACGTGCGGCGGGGATGACGTGCGGCGGAGATGACGTGCGGCGGGGATGACGTGCGGCGGGATGACGTGCGGCGGGGTGACGTGCGGCGGGGATGACGTGCGCCGGGGTGACGTGCGGGGGGGATGACGTGCGGCGGGGATGACAGGTCCTGGCAGCCTGGACTCACAGGCGACGAAAACCCGTTGGATAAACAGGAGTGAGATCTCACCAAGATCTGCAGAGCAGTCATGAAATGACCTGTAGTGTTTTACTTGGTTATATTTGTTTATCAAAAATAAACGTTCAGCTGTGTTTTCATGTTTATTGAATTTAGGCTTCGTTGCTTTAGTACCTGCATGGACCTCTAACCTGTTTTATTCTGTACCTGTTAAGGCTTACGTGTGTGTTGATATGCACGGTTTTGGTTGTTGATGTAGCTATTTGTTACGTGTGAGGTAAAGCCATTGTGCTTCACTGTGCCACAAACTAGAGTCTATGTGCACACATCATCCCTGTCAGTGTGTGTGTGTGTGTGCGTGTGAGTGTGTGTTTGTGTATTTGTGTGTGTGTGTATGTGTGTTTGTGTGTATGTGTGCGTGTGAGTGTGTGTTTGTGTATGTGTATGTGTATGCGTATGTGTTTGAGCGTGTGTGTGTGTGTGTGTGTGCGTCTGCCTAGCTGCAATTACAGCCAAACTGTGTGACTCCCTGCTGAATTCGGTCTTGTGCCAGGCAATAATAGTTAATTGGGATGATTGGTGCACACTCTCTCTCATGTGTGACAGAAATATACTGTCTCACCCTCTGAAGGTGTCATGTCCGCTCGCGTGCTTTCAGAGTAACTATATCTGTACATTAAAAAGATAACGCTAACAAGTTTAATTGTAATTGTCTCCACTGCCCAGTGCAATGTTTTACAGTCAATCCAAAATAAAGTTTTTATTTGTGCACAGTTTTACCGATTCATGTCTTGTCTAAAGAAGCAATTTTACGCATTGTCGTTAACATGGAAAGGGTATTCTTTACTGGCTGCAAAATTAAAGGCTCTGGCTCAACCTCGAGAATGACATTCAACCAAAACAATTCCAGAAATTCCAGAAATTTTGCCTGCCAAAATTCATTTGATGTAGAGAATTGCATGCCCTCAGTATTTCACCAGATGGTATTTGCCAGGGGACTGACTCATGAACACCCATTAAAATCTCTGGCTCCGCACCCCTGAAATTGCGGAATCTCTGGGGACTGAATGAACCGCATCGGCATAGACACAAATAATACTAATGACGTTTCTCCCCTTTCTCACAGTTCGTCTGTTTCCTCTGCCCAATCTTTTTTACAAAATTTTAATTTTTTTGGTGTATTTTAATGGCAACTATGTTGTAATTTGTAATCAATCTCATTTTATTTGATATTTTTACAAATAGAATTTGTCACACGGCGCTGACCTGATTGAGTTTTCCCGGAGGAAATCCAAGAACCATAAAACCTGGAGTATACTGGGAAAACTTTGACAATGACTCCCTGGCCCACACAAACCCATCACCTGTCCCGCGTGTTTGCTGTGAGACCTTTCAGAACTCAACACCCCCTGCCACACTGTGAGACGAAAATGAGTGACGTCTGGGCATCCAGGTCATTGGCTCAATGACTTAATCGGCCTGTAATACAAGGGCTCGTGTCTGCGTTCCTATGCTGTCTTGTAATTATGAGTTTTTCTATGGAAAGACATGTGGTGGTTTCTTAACTTAGCATTGCTGTTCATTTGTATCAATGTTTCTGAAGCTTCAGCTACTCCAAGTGCCATTTAAAAAAGCTAAAGTTTAACGAGAAAAATATTTGATGGATTTTTGTAATTTTTTTTTGCTATATATTGCTATATATTGTCTATCTTTTTTTTATAAATTGGCTGTCATCACAGCGCAGTACTGAAGAGCAAAATCTAAAAATCTGATAAAAATGACAGCCACTCTATAGATAAGTCAGGGAAATTCCCCTCGCCAATCACGGAAGAGCCCTGGGATAAAATGATTGCGCATCAGTGCAGACGAATAACTTTTCTTTCAATTGACTGTAATACGTGGTGTTTGACCTAGAGGTCACAGTGAAAAAAATGACCCACAACTATGACTCACAATACACAGTGAATCAAAATTGTATTCGATTTCACCGAAAACATTAATTAAGCCATGCACTTAATATAATTGGCAGACGGCTGTCTAGGAGACGTATGGGGACGTTAGGCTATTCTCCTGATATCAGTTTCAGATAAAGGGGAATTTTGATCTATTGATCTATCCAGCTTATGAATGGAATCGAGTGTAAAAAAGCATACATTATGTGTATTATATTGATTCTTGTTCAGAGTGATGTCCTCAATCATCAGGACTAGGCATGAGAATGGAAAGCTCACTTTCTTTAACGTGATTTTCCATACGGCTTCAAGACCGAACAATGTCAAAAAAAATCGAGACAGTAAACCAAAGAAGTGAAACAGGGGAAAATCTAATAGTAAATCTGTTTTGGTAATCACACATGGCATAGATTGTTAATACGACTCTGTGGAAGCCCTGGGGAAAATCCCAAACAGGGTATGATGGACAGCCAAGCCCGCCCCTGAAAAGGACCTCGTTGTGCACCTGAGTGTAGTTCCACTAATGGTAACTGCACTCAGGTGCCAACAATAAAAACGGCTTTTTAAAAAACAGCAAGGGGTCGGGATCGAGGTCGGGGGTCTGGTTTGGGGATTAGGACTGGACTGGACTGGAAAAAAGTCTGGTTTTGTGGTGGAAAAACGAGTGTTTTATTATTTAATAGTTATAATATTTAATAACTGTATTATTCTAGTTTTCCCAAAAAAATGCCAATTAAAGGCGTCAATGACAGCCCCGTCTCCCTGTCTCTACCCACCCCCGGACTGGGCATGTCCAGACTTTAAAATGCGGAACCATAAAACGTTCTGTATCACATGTTCAGGTCCATAAATGGTGGGACTGCAGTGCTAGAAATCGCCTCACTCAGGAAGTCTTGAAACCGACAAGATGAGCCGTCGTTAGTGTGGAAAAGCTGGAAGAAAAGGATATTTTCAGGATAGAATGTGCTCTCCACCCAGCTGAGATCTGCGATTGCGTCCTGCGAGAAGATGCAGATTTAGCCAGATCATGTTGGCAGCAGCTACTGGATATTTCTCAAACAGATGCCTTGATGCCAGGAAAACATCAAATATTCAACATAAGATCTGATAAAACATTCAGGCATTAGGTTGACAAATTACCTGTTAAGTCTTCATATTCTGTGGGCAGAAGATCGTACATGGAGATAAGACATAAGGCAATAATCTAATATTTTCATTTATTTTACTGTCTACCTTAATTTTCAACCTCAGGAAGTTGTTACATGCTAAAATTGCTGTGTTTATAGCCAATGTAGGTTTGACTTTGACTCTTTGATCTCTTTGACTTTGACAAATTTCACACACACACACAAAAGGAAACCAAAGGTTTAAACTTAAAAGTTTATGTTTTTATTTTAATGTCTACCAATACTATTAAGATATTAATGCAGGCCGGCGTTTTTGGCTTTGAGTGGGCAGAGGTTGTTTGCTTCTGATGCCTTTGGTATGAGGACGCCCATTAAACAATATTAACGCGCTTGTGATTTACACATCCTTGTAGGTTCCATTTATCAGTTTAATATTTTCTTCCGTGAAATCATGTTTTTCTGAAGAGGCAATTTTGAGGTGTTGGATGAAAACACTCACAGGGGGCGTGCCCTCCTATTTTACACATATGCCACAAATGGGCCATGTGGGGGACTGTTCAGTGTCACGTTCAGTGGGAGACATGCTCACAAATTGGGTCATCCCGCCGCCGGCCGGCCGGTAGCTTTCATCTCCTCATCCATGGGTAATTGGCCACTGTCTCTCATGTCAGTTACTTCCCATGTGCCAGCACAGACCAGCTCTTCAAAGCATGGGTAACTGTCGTAAAAAGCTCTTTAATTAGACCTTCAGCTGCAGACAAAAGGCCACCAAACAGACACCTCCGGCCTTGTTCTCACCACTACATAAAGCTATTCCATCACTGTTCTTCGCCCCTGTTTTAGAATTGATCTGATAAAGCAGTGGCAATTTTCGATTTGGTGGTTGATCACGCGCTGAAGGAAGAAAATGTGCCCAAGCTAAATAACAATTCAATGTAAACACCTTTAAACTATTGCTTAAATAACGGAAACGCTCCCCAGCAAACACAGGAGGCGCAGCTCACGGAGACGGGGCGGAATCTCACACACAACTCCCCGAGCATCCCTCCGTGGAGATGGGGCTGGAGGAGGGCTGGGGAAAGGGGAGTCTGAGAGCTAGCGCCAGGCGTGTCCCATTTCGTTCATGGTCCATTCAATGGAAGCTCTCGTAAAGGACTCTGGAGTGCGAGGGTGGGGTGGTGGGAGAGAACGTGGTGACCTCTCGGAGCACGCCGCGTCGCTTTGCAGGCCATTTAGAGGAGACGTCCGTCGAGACGACGAGAAGAGCAGACGCCACAACGTGTCAGTGCTTCAGGGGTGTCTCGGACATCTTTGGAGACCTAATCGATGTTGATTAATCTCAGCGCGTTGAGACTGTTAACCTTCCCACTTCATTTTTTTCCCCTTAAAAAAATAAATGAAAAAACTTCTGCATGTGCAGTTAATGCCGCTAATTTTAATTAAGATAATGAAATATCACTATATAAAATCATTGTTTTTCATCCATGAAAGACTTAATCCAAAACAAAAAGAACAGGAAGTTGCATATATTCAGTCAATACCCTATGTTGCACATACCTGTATACCATGTATACACATGCGTATTTTGGTCAGGCATAAGATTAGATCACTGACAGGCTCAACAAAGCCCAGGTCCCTCAGGGGGTAAGAGTGGAGTTTGAGATATAAACACAACTGACAACAGCAAACAGTCATTCTCTGGTGACCTGTCAACTGTTCCCTTCAGTTCTCTCCACAGCTGACTCTTTTATAATCTTTACTCCAATTATGATACTGGAGCCAGAGCAGGTGTGGCATGGGAATCAGAGAGCCAGACGACAACGACAACAACAACAAACACAGAAAACGTCAAACGGGCAGCGGAAACCCGACACTAATTACAACTATTATTATCGTGATTGAGACCGTGACGCTAACCCTAAAATTCAATATGTAACAGAGCGCTCATTTCTATTTTTTTGTGATTGGGAAGCCATGTGTTTTTGTCTCATAACATCATAGCTGAAACGCGAACTGACAAACAGAAATGCGGGACCAGAATTATCCGTTTAATAAAATATACACTGAAAGCTATGCTGTTTTTGCCATATGAATGTTATTCATCCGATTGTGGAAATCAGGAAGATAATTATCCCATGTAACTGATATTGATATAAGATATATTACATTATAAGATATAATACATAATATAAAACATAATCCATGCAATCACAAAATATTCCATGTCGATTTAAAAGGTAACACATGGATAGATGCCTTTATTGGCGTATTAAGATACGCCAATAAAGGCATACGTACTGAGATCCGTTCCTCTTCTACAACTGCTTACATGATAGAAACACTGGTTGAAACTAAATGTTCCTTCCTGGATAGTTTTTAAGCACGTTTTCTGGAGATCATACGTTTTCACATTTATTGTCTTTTATTAACTAACGGAAAGAAACGGAAAAAGTGTTGTATTGAAACAAAAGGACAGAGGGTTCTGTTCGGTACATTAGCCACCCGTCGTCACGGCGCTGCGCCATGGTAACCCCTGCTAGGGCGGGGAGCTTTAATGGCGGGAGGGCTGAACAGGGAACATCTGAAGCACTAGGTGGCTGCTTTCCCCAGTCATTTCTTTGTGCTTTGTGTTACATGTTGATAGCAGGGCGAGTCCCTGAGAGGCCTGGGCAGAGAAACAGGCCATTTATCTTTCAGGCGGCAACCACTTTTTTAAACAGCCCGACACTGCCGTGTGGTGCCGCAGTGAAACACAGAGGAAACGCACTTTCATCTTGGTTATGTCAAAGCTGCACACCTAATTAAAGGAACAAAAGGGAAACTTTGTTTCGAGTTCCCAGCCGCAGCGTTTTCCTCACGTTGTACCAGCTTTTTCTTTTTAGGCTTGTTTTCCTGACAGTTCAGGATTACGGACTGGCCTACGGCATTTAGAACTTGATTGCCCCAACGCAGTACCCATTGCTTTTGCCTGGCAAGCACAAATTAGGTGAAGCTTTTACCTTGATTTTGTCTCCCTGTAAAGGGTATTCGAACGGTCTTCCACCATGCTGCCTTGTTATGAGGGGATATTTCTTAAGTGCAGGAAATCTCCTAAGTGGTTCGGCTACTGAAATGCAAATGGAATTACACTTCCTGAAAGAGCCAATCAAACACGCTGGCTGCATGGCTCGCTCAAAGATCTGGCTCAATACTTCTAATGGTACTTTTAAACGTCTCCTCTCTCCATGACGCCGGAGAGCTCCTCTCAGTTCAGTTATTACAGTAGCGACTGTCGGGGGCATGACCCTTGTCACAAGCTGCTGATGTAATGTGCTTGTTGTCACCCGGCACATGTGAGGAGTTCCCACATCAGAGCAACTTCAGTGCATCTCTCATGGCAAGCCTTTATCTGGAGGTGCTGTTTGTTTTAATAATGATTCATACATTTTGTTAGAGGTGCTTATAAGGAATGTTTTAAAGTACTTAAAAGCATGAATTAATAAATTACTAAGACTGAATAAAAGCAGGGAACTTTATAGCTTCATAAATTTTAATTGTGCAAAATGCAAAACATATTGATGTATCATTACAAAAATGTAATGAGCGTGAGTTTTTTTTCCCTTTTGGTGTGTGTTCTTGGAACTAAAAATAACACATCACAGTCATAAAACGCTGAAAGAATCCAGAGTCAATTGGAGGACAAAATGATCATCTTTGGAAAGAAAATTATTTGCTGACCCCTGGATGAGTGCTCTTGGAAAATAGAATGGTTGTAGACATATCGTATTGGATAATAAAGTGCAGCGAAGAGCTGAATGTGATGACTCCGCGGGTGGTCAAAGAGATGGCCGTCAGTGCACTGGTGATCACTATTACTGACTCCCAGCGTTTGGGAATTCACTGGAGAATGTCCACAGCATGGGACAGAGGTCAGCAATTTAAAACCAAGGGGTGGGGGTATTTAGTGTTGGGTGACATTATTAGTGTTGGGTGAAATGATTAGAGTTGGGGGTCGCCATACAGCAAAGAAGCCTCACAGGCAAAAAGTATGCCTAAGATCCACAAATCAGTCCCAAGGTTAGTACACGATCCAAAGAACAGCCGCCAAAACAGTTTCTCATGTAATCATGTGATCTCTCAATCAAACACCTTCCCTGTTTGTAACAATGAGCTCTTATTTAATAGGGAACTCTCAGGTGATTTCATGTGGTGCAATTATGGAGCTGTTTGACATAAAATCCACCAGCCAGAGCTGTAATGTCTCTTATTGCCACTCAATGGGCTAATATTAAACATTGTCTTAAATATTAAACACGTCACACTGGGAGAAGTTTGTCTGATTCACAAAGACAACTGAGTAAGGAAAGGTTTTGTTCACTGCCAGAATGGCATTACTGCTGTTGTTTGACCATCCCATTTAAAGGTGATATGTTGGTCCTATACTCTTCATGGTTGGAGAGGTTATCCAACGCACCCGTCTGTCTTCACTGCACCCCAGCAACACGGTACACAGAGCTGGGAGGTTCCCATCCATAAGTGGTCACGGAGAAATGGAATACTAATACATTCATCAGAGAGCTTGGGTTGTTCTGCACAGGGAGAGCTATCAGGCAATTAGATTCATTTCCCTGGCTTGCTTCTCGTTTCTTTGTGACTAATCTGTATGGTGGGGGAGTCTCTGTTTGATCTCTGCCCTATTTCAGGTGTGTGTTCGTAGCTCCAGCGTGTCACCGGGGTGGTTTCATTTAGGGCTCCGGGCTGGATACAGTGTGCCCTTGCTTTCAGGATCCACTCACATAATGGGGTGAATGGATGTGAGTATTGCAAACGTTCTTTATATATAAATATTACCCAGCTCTGCTAACACGGTTTTTATTTATTACCAAGTAAACAGCAAAGAAAAACAATAGCCCATGTCCAATGCAACAAATAACTTAAAAGAGACTGAGAGTAATTTATTAATTCAGCTGAACCTCATTCATCGTGTTTTAATCTTATCTCAGAAACACTTAATACTGTCAATGTTGTTTAACTATCCTTTAAAAACTGTGGCATTAACATTTATCCAGAATGCATCATTTATTTATTATTGCAATGGAAATTTAAACTGCTTTAGAACTGCACAAGAAGTACTTACAGGTTATAGGCAATTAAGAAAACACCAACTACGATAAACGTCACTGGGAATTGTGGGTACTTGGGGCAGCAAGGATACAATGTTGCCGAATACCAAAAGGGTTCTGGAACTGATCTATGGGAATTTCCATACTTCATACACATCCAAATTGTTCACCACAGAAAAAAACATTTCCCATCAGAACTCCTTCATAGCATCCGACAAGTGATCCTTTAAATCCTTAAATCCTGATTTAAATACTTCAGAGCCTTTTACCCGCTCAGTCAAGTCTGACCTTATGGTTCAGTGCCACAGGGGTATTTCAGAGAAAGAGTGCTCTCTCCTCGGTCACGCTCTCTCCCTGACAGAATTGAAAGGGAACTGTATTTTGTTTTGGGCCTAGACTAGCTTTTTTTAGGTGACATTCATTATTGCATCTTGAAATGCACCCTTTTTACGGGAGTGATTCTGTTCCTTTCAATTTGTGTAGGAAGCAGAGAAAGACCAGCAAATACAAACATTTTCTGTTCCGTCATCTGAGAGCAGTTAATTCATCAATACAATGTTTATGTTGATTAATATTATAATTAAGGCATATAAAGTAGACTAACTGATAGAAATGAAAATTGCTGCCATACCTGTGCAGAATCCGGCCCATTGGTGCTGTGACGAATGGGCCCAAGAACAGAGCCCTGGGGTACACTATGCTTTCCTGACCTTGAGAAAGTTGAAACTGAAAAGGTACATATGAACATTGCTTGCCGGCAGATTACTGGCCCTGTTACTGCCTGAGCCAGAATGGAGGCTCCAGTTCTCTCTTTGTTCCCATTTAACCCTGCTGTGGTGATTGACACAAGCGGGTTGACAATCATTGGGTCCGCTTCCAAGCGGTCACACGGAAGCCTAGCGCTCAATTGTTCTGACCTTGCCCCCCCACTATTTTTGCCTGGCTTCTTGCCTCCGAACAGCTGTATCAGTTTTCCTCCCTTCCTGCTATCATGGGGCTTCTGACAGAATAAAATACAAAACCTCCATGCACTTTATTAAAACAAAACAAATCCATGCATATATTATTACTAAATGCACTTTGTATAATACAGACCATCAGCCTATATTTGCATTTTCATCAAACGTATTTCCACTCTATATTCCACCTTGCTATGCAGTTATTAATAGACCAGTTCTTCTCTTTCCTTCACCCCTGGTGTTGCTTTGTGAGGGAACATTCAGGGGGTATGATGTTGCCTCAGGAGGTTTTTGAGAGTCGACATGGCCCCACCTATCTGTAGGCTACAGAGCAATATGTCTATATTGTCCAAATAAGCCTTGTTTTACAGTGCTTTTTGCCTATCGTGACCATTATTAAGTTTATAGCAGACCTCTGCTATAGACTAGTTAGTGAGCTTTCTTTCAGGAACTATTTCCATAATCATCCGACTATCGGAACCGAGTTAATATGAATGGGGAGTCATTACAATGAGTGACAGCTTCACTGTGGAACGGCACGGATGCCAGAAGTGGATTTCAGGATATTCCCGCTAGTTAAATATTTGAAGGCAATTATACTTTAGTTCATGGAGGAGTGCCTAATGAACAGGGCTGATGAAGGGTTATAAATCTGTTTTGAAATTCAGTTTATTTTTATATTGACCCTGTCAGTCCTCTGTGAAATGGAAATCATCACCTTGTCAGCATTATGTTTTGATTATTTAATAAATGTAATGTTTGCAGTGAGGAAGCAAGTGTCTTAATTATAAGGTTTCTTAATTCAATTTAGTTATTTATTTTAGTAATTATTAAAATGATGTTGTATTTTGGTTTTCACCTAATGTGGGCCAGTTTAAGTTTCACCTCTTTTTGTTGAGTGTCGCATCGTGGTTTTGGTTGATTTTGTTAACAATGCCAAGTAAAAGGAATCACAGAACCTTCATTTCCCCCATCTTTTTTTCCCCCTGGATCATGCAGCATACCCAGGTGTGATACACCAGTTTAAACCGGGGGTTGGAAAACCTTTTGAAATCTTTTTAGAATTTTGTTCTATCCAAACCTGCTTAATTTGATCCATTATTGAGCTAAATTGCCCCAAACAACTTGAGTGTTTCACTGATTAGAAAGACCTTGAAAATCTGTAACTTTGTGGCACTCCTGAAATAAGGTTATCGACCTCTGATTTACACCAATAAATTGTGCACTATTGTCCAGAACTTGTATCAGTCAAATTGCCATTTTTTTATTTTTTTATTTTTTTTTAACAAGGAGAACATTCTTGGGGGGGAAATTAATTAGATTTTGTACTGATGTACATTAAATTAGCTGCTTGTGGTCATCATATGTTGTGGTTCTGTGGTTCTGTTTCTCATTAAGCTTTCTTCATGAAAACCAAACTAAAGCTACATTGTAATGGAGGCTTTGTTGAGTGATGTTGATGCAATGGGAGGAGCGGTTTAATCCAGCTCAATAAGTGTCATATTACGGTAAGAAAAATAACAGGTTCACACCTTTAATGGAACCTGAGACTCGGCATTGGCAATCACAAACCAGGAGACTCCGAAGACTGGCTGTGCTAACACGCTAGCAGTGAAAATTTAAAATAAAGAATATCGCTGTGCTATTATTTGTGATGATTTTTTTAAATTCTTAAAACTAGTAAGGACAATAGTTAAGTATTTTATATTGGTCACTTCACACAATTAATTAATTTTCATTATAATTGTCGTGTTCGCTTACACCTTGGTGTCTGAAAAGTTCTCCAGAAAGTTGAATTGTTTAGCCTGAGGGAGAGGTGCAGCAAATTTATATCAACCTGATAACCACACCATAAATCAACCTGATAACCACAGCGTAAATCAACCTGATAACCACAGCGTAAATCAACCTGATAACCACAGCGTAAATCAACCTGATAACCACAGCATAAATCAACCTGAACTGATAACCACAGCATAAATCAACCTGATAACCACAGTATAAATCAAC
>JAOVYW010066162.1:9016-21478 GCA_025775045.1 Hiodon tergisus
GACACCACCCTGCGCGCGACCGCCTCGTGACACCACCCTTCAAATTCAAATTTTATGTTGAAAAATGGGGTGGCACAGTTACTCATCGTGCGGCACAGCGTCAGGTACCAAGGCTCGAACCTTGGTCAGGTCAATGTCTGTGTGGAGTTTTCAAGTTCTTCCTGCGTTTGCGTGCGTTTCCTCCCACTGTCCAAACTTGTGTTAAGTGGACTGCTAAACTGTCCCCGTGTGTGGGGGCTGTGCGCTTGTAACAGGCATCCTTTCCTGTTATTCCCTCTCTTCTACTGGGCGGTCGAAGAATAAGAATAACAAAACAAAGAAATATAAATCAACCTTTCACAACATTTCCTAATGCCGGAAATGTATAAAGTGAACATTACAGTGCCTGTAAAAAGGGGGGACAAGGAGGGGTGTAGGGACTCACAGTTCATCTAGGTTGTTCTCTTTAAAGACCCAGTAGTTCTCAGCTTTCAGGCCCAGTTCCTCCGCGGTACCGTTCAGCCCGATGAATATGCTCAGCCCACCCTCTCCGCTCTTCACCATCTTAAGCTGGCTCTGGATCGCTGCTAGGCACAATGTGACAAACAGTACTTTAAAACTACCAAGTACACAAAGTTACTCCCAGCATTAGTGTTGCATTAGTTTAAAAAAACTTACACAAACACATTCACGGGTATATACAGAGACCCAATGGCCACCTTCCGACCTCTCGGACCTAATGCTTTTGGATTTGCCTGGGGGATTGTGTGCCCTAATGGAAGTTTTGAAATGCATTTTGAAATAACCTTCGGTTGCCCAACAAAATTGGAACATCCGTATCCGCTTTGCTAAATATTCCCCTAGATCGAACACGCACAACCTCTCGTCCTCATTAAACTGATCGCCCTAAAGCCATGGAGGGTTTAATTTCAAGCAGCTTGAGATTTTCCATCAGCTTCACATATTTATTAGTCAACAATATGATTCCTAAAGCCTTAGATTTCACAAAGATTTACAGAAGTCTGGACAAGTCATGTTCGGCCAAACGATTACCTTAAATAGTCACTGAAAATATTTATTGTTAGAACCCCTGAGCAGGCCAGCACTTGCACACACCTGGAAGGGGCTGGAGTTCTTTGGGCAATAGCTGCTGGTAAGTGTTGAGCAGGCCAGCATTGGATATGACAATGGGAGCCTGGATGTGGACCTCCTCCTGGCCTTTCAGGACACTCACGCCTGAAAGAAGAAAGGAGATTTCTGGGAACCGGGTCTTCCACAATTACAAGCATGTCGTAGCCCCTTTCAATCAATGTTTTTCAGGTACCGCACAAAGCAGCAAGCACTAAATGCCAGGTTAAGTGGCGTCAGTTTTACCGCAGGCTTCTCTGGCTTCGTTGAAGAGAATGCGGTCGACGCGGGCCCGGACCAGAACGGCTCCCCCAGCCTTCTCGATGATAGGGATCATGTGGTAGGCGATCTCACTGGCGCCCCCTCTAGGATACCAAGCCCCATACAGATAGTGACATACCAGCAGACTGTGCATGGAGAAGCTGGCATCCTTGGGAATGTTGCCTGCAAAACACAAGAACGCTAAATGATTTTTATATGCTGAAAGTGAGTCGTGGAACGTTAAAAATGGGTCGCCAAAAAGATTTTGCAAGGACGGATGTTTTTTTTTCTCTGGGTAAATTGATTTACATTCAGTATTCTCTCTACAGTGCAATACATCACCACATGGGGAAATAAACAGGTCAGAGTGCCCTGTGCATGCAATCGTCCTCACTCAGCGGAACTGGATAACTTGATATTTAACAGATATTTAACTTATTGTAGACCTATAAAAGTTGAATTTTAACAGATTGCCTGATGCACCCATTTTCTATGCCAAAAGTCATAACGTTTGGCACACTTGTCACCAATGAAAACCGACTACCGAATTTGGTCAAAATTTTTATGACCTCTTCCTTTTTACTAATCTGAAGTTACATATTAAACATATTAAAGTCAAGCTGTGTGCATGGCTCGAATGAGAGGGGCAGAGATCCTATGAGTATGCTAGCCCCCCTGCTGAGCCCGAGACTGGACAAAGCAGCAGGAATACTGTTGAAGAACTGAAAGATGGAAACCATCAAACCTAGTTAGCTGCGTGAATAGCTTGTACAATTAGGCTTGTTGCTATTCTTATTTGGGATCCATGTAACCACACAAAACGGAATTTCTACCACACGTTACCCCATGTCCCGAAGATGTAGGAGAAAACGGCTCTCAGGTCCTTATTCTCCGTCAGCCCGTTGACGACCTCAGTCAGGCTGCGGGTGCCCATGCTAAAGAAGGGTGAGAGCAGATTGGCCAGGCCGGTGTACACCACGAAGCTAGCCAGGGGGGCTGGGAGGAGCTTCAGCAGGGCCATAAACCAAACCCCATTTCCGGTTTTCTGAAAAGAACCACAGACAGGTTGGCATCTCCACTACTGGTAAACAAGAGGTCAGAGGTCATCTTTCATTTACCACCATCACTAAAAATAAATGATTCCCATAATGCCTCAGAAAGAAAAAACCTTGCCAAAATAGTGACTCATTAGTTTGTAAATTAACTATTTGTGACGATTGCAAAAGTGCCATCGCAAGTGGCGGCAGGCGTGAAGAGCCTTTTTATCCCATGCTGGTTGGGTCACGCTTAACACTTTTGACTGTTTCTACAGATTCAACCAGACAGGGCAGTCTCCACAGTCCTCTGAGCCTGATTGCAACACCACCAGTTCACAGGACTTAGCCCTCACTCCCCTCAATTTCCAGGTACTGATGAGGAGACAACTACAAACACTGGTCACCCAACCCATTCATCATCTCGTGCTTCATAGCCCAAAGGGAGCCTGAATTGCAGGCAATGGGACTGAGGCAGCCTTTCCAGGAATTGGGGTGCTATAGATAGAGTTAAATAAGTGTCTAAAACAAAGGATCATTTTCTCTTCTTTTGGGACAGCAGCCATTATTACTGACAATAAGAATGGTAGTGTAGAATCTCAAATGATGATTTTGTTATAATCCCCAAAACAACAATTGTGGGTCACAATGTGCTGCAGTGTTGGTTTCGTAACCTTAAGGGTTTTATATAAAATCCAAAGAGAGGAGCTCCCTAGTGGCTCGACTGGTGAAGGCACTTGCCCGATCGCAGGAAGAACACATTCTCATTTACCATGACGACCAAGCCATGAGGGATTATAAAATTAGAATAAAAAAAGGATATTCCTCCTCCAGCTTTCCCACAGTTCCACAGCTCTCACACCAGTCCACCCTGTTGCAGCGGGTGGGCCACAGTACCTTGACGAGCTGCAGATACTTATCGATGGCAGCCTCTTCCCCTGGGAAGAGCTTCTTCAGCTCCTCTGGGAAGCGACGGCTGCCGCTGTATATGGGGTAGACCCGGCGGTTTTCAGGGGGGCCCAGCACCACCCGGTCAAAAGGGTTATCCAACGGCGCCCACTGTAGCTGCCCGTTGGTCAGCTGGTCAATCATGGCACGGAAAGGCCTGTTCTCCAACAAATTCCCAATGTAGTGGATACCTGTGGGTCGGCATGGTCAGCTTCCTTGGAATGGACATAAACAGCATCTATAGATCTATAGAGTCACTGAATCGCATCACTAAGAGCCTTTTATTACGGGAAAACAACACCTTCAAGACATGGGTCACAACTGTCTCCACACTATTATTTCATTAAAGCAATACCGGACAACAACTTTCTTACCGACATCAAATTCAAACCCTTTCTCTGTGAAGGTGTGGCAGCAACCACCAGCACGGTCATGTTGCTCCAGGACCAGAACCTTCTTCCCCACCTTGGCAAGGAGAACAGCCAGAGCCAGGCCGCCAATCCCACTGCCGATCACAATGGCATCCAGGTTCTCTGGGACCTTACTAGCCAGGAATCCTGTCGACCATGGAAAAGAAACTGTACTGTCAGACAGAGCACTGACCACTACATATCACAAGATTTAAACCTGGCAGTGAGCTGGGGCAGATTTTGTTCCTATTACCACTCCATCTCAGCCACTTCTACACACACCAATCACAATGTCCCCTTACCCACTCTGTTACATTTCTACTAACGGCTAACTTTAATTAAGAAACTAATTCTTTACCCTTAGAAGTTTTAAATCCTATTGAAACCCGAGGGTAAATCTGCAAGTACAGTAGATTTATTTTAAATATTGTTTGTTTTAATCTTGTGGTTTTACATAACTTTACCAATCTGTTCTTTTATTGATTCAAGTGCTTCTTAAAAACGACTACGTTACCAAACGTTGTACTGGTTGCTCTACTTAAACCACACCAAAATTATAATCAAATACGAATACATGTGTATATAATAATAATAATAATAATAATTTCCGACATTTCATTTTTCATAAACACTGAAAGTTAGGCACTTAGCCAACTTACAACTAAAATTGCAAGACAAACTGCAGCTTAACCACATGTAAAATAGAGCACTAGTTCGCTCCAGGAACCGCCTGTCAGCGGTAACTAAAAGAACGCATTTAATAAAACGAAATTAAATTGAAACATTAAATTTGTTTTGTCCTCCGTACAACTATCAGCAAATAATTCAAGGTCACACTGTCACAAATAAGAGAGTCGATAGGGCATGTCACATAAAACGTCCATAAAACTCACCTTGTTTAAGAACTTTATTTTTTTCTTTCTTTACTGTGACCAAAGGCTTAAGGGGTTCTCGAGTGTCGATAGCAAACGGGTTAGGTCCACGGTCACCAATGAAATACTTGTAAATAGCAACAACTAAAGCCACGCAACAAATAACTGTAGTGATCCACATGTTTTCAACAGCAAATTGATTGTTAGCGATTATATAAAAGGCTGAATATCATACTTCCGCCATTGAATGAAAGCAAAACCGAGAGACCTATCACGCAACAGAAAATAACTACTGTTTAAAAAAATCTGTCCAATAATACCGTTTGTTGTTCACTATCTTATTCTATCTCTCGCGTCCATAGGATAAGGGATCCAAAGTGATTCTCGTGTAATTTTCACGTCAAATCTGGCGGTTATACAAACCACAAATGAATAAGTGTTTAGAATGTATGTGTAATGTATAATATGTGTTTGTAATGTATTTCATTATTTATTTCACGATTTCATTATTTCGTATTTCATCATTTAATTTTAACCGTTTTGGTCCTTTTCATTACATAATAACACATTTCATTTTCATTTCAATTATTTTTTTCACCACCGGCGTTTTTCAGCATAATAACACATTTCATAAAAAGAAGGGTTTGCGTCAATCAAAGCAAGTGGGCTGGCTTTAATCTGTCATTTGTTTAATGCTGTTTTGATGTCATTGGATTATCCAATCGATGGCTAGATACTGCCCACTTGCTTTGACACATGTATGAAGCCCAGGAGCAAAATGCCCCTTATATCTTCTATATACACGCAAACTACTGCACCTGTATTGCAACTAAAGAACATTTTATGTACTCAGTAATACATTTTCTAGGAGATGACCTGCAAACGTTCTTTTTTTGTCGATCTATTTACTTTAAATCAATATGTATTTGTTACATTGATTTTATTGTGTTTATTTATATAAACGTCATGCCATAAATGTCTATAAAACAAATAATTTTTCACCAACCTAATAGTGAGGTGGTCCCCCCTTTGCCCTCAGAACAGGCTGAATTTGTCAAGCTTGGACTCAACAAGTCGAAGGTATAATTATATATATTCACTAAAACAAATAGTTACTTTAAGAAATTGCCTTAGAACATAGTATGATACTTTAATTGTAAATGTCACTACATGAGAAATTGTGTATACAGTCTCAACCAAGCATTGCCATTCAAAATATGTTATATGTCCTTTTTGTTCACTGATAGAAATCCATGCTCTGCAATACATTTCCCTGTATGTAGGAGTGGCAATGTAAACGGCATAGCAAATCCCTTATTGGAACAATAGCTCTTGTGAGTACTCCCAAATCAAGGAAAACTCACTGCACTGGAATCAGCTCATGGGTCGGAAACCATTCAGCAGGGGAGAGACCATACAGTTGTCAACTAAAGTAATATGGCACTTAGCAGCTCTTCACCTGGGGTTATTGTGATAATGTTTTGTTTTAGTTACACGTCTTGTAGTGATTCAGGTCACCATCCCTCAAAAGCTACAACAACAGTGCTCTCTGTTACAAAATACATGAAACATTTTTATTTACACTTGATTATACTGTACAAAACTGATGAATAATATCCAACCACAACAGGTTTTTAAAATATCAGGCTTAGAACATGAATTAAAAATAACTGTAAAAATGTTTTTAAAAAATCATAAAGTACAACCTCACATCATTTACGGTCACTTTCCTGCTTGTTATTCTGTCACCATTTTATTATTTGTAATGTAATGTAATAATTTTCAATAGCCACAAACGGTTTCTTTACACAAAATGTTTTTTTCTAAATGTATTTTAGTACGGTTCCCCCCCCCCCTCAAGTCAAATATTTTCTGGAACATTAATAGCCCTGATCAATTAAAGTACCATTAGAAATAAAACGTAACATTTTTTACACATGCAAAAAAATCACTGCTTTCAAAGAAGCCAAACAGATTGATCTGCTAAAACATTTTTCATAATATAACAAGAAATATAAAATAACATCTTAGCTCATTTTAGAAGGTATAAACGGTGCACGAGTTGGAAACAACTGGGCCATTTTTGTGTTAACAATTCTAATCTAGTAGTGTACGTGTGTATACTTTAATGAACTTTGTCATTTTAATTTTTCCAACCTGGGAGTAGCAGTGTTTTAACTGTGAAAATGTCTTTCTTGGACGCTTGCCATTAGGAAATAACCTATACTACTACTACCATAGATTTATTCTCATGAAACAAAAAATTAAATCACAGCATAAGGTTTGTTGTACGGTTAATCTTTTATGTGCTCAATCGAAAAAAAGGCTTTTGTAATGGAATGGCATATTCCCATTATATAAAACATCTGACCAACATTTATTAATTAAACTCCTACTTAAAATGTTTTTTTTATGTAAAGAAAGCACAAAACGTAGGCTTAAACAAAAAACCAATTCACAAAGCAGCTGTAACTGAAGATCGTCTCTGCTACCCGTCCCTCAGAAAGTCATTGTTTGGCACTTTCATCTTCTGTTCTAGTCCTCCCTGGTCTTATTTCAGAGAATGTGTTTTCCGCTGTACCAACTCGCACCGCTTCATTCGTCACCCAACATCCAAAAAATAAAATAAAAAAAACCAGGTTGACTGCAATAAAAGATAATACATGGTCGTACAAAAAGAAACGTCGTAGAAAGTTCAGTTCATTATCTCGAGCGAGTGATGCTTAAAGTCCAAGCACAAGTGATCAGACCGAGCAAGATGGAAGCCCAACAGCCCAAACAGCGGACATCCATCTGCCCCTGTTGCCACCTAATGTACACTAGCTGAAAGCAGCCAAGCACCCACGCTCGTTGTGTGATCCAAAAGGGCAAGGCAAAGATACAACAATAGGGAGACAAACGGGGGAAGTCACACAGGAATCAAGTCATGTGGGTGCCTCTGTCAGGAGGGCTCCTGGAGCCCTGACACCAGTTCTAGCACCTTGGACCTCTTGCCACCGGGGGTGGTCTGAGCCTTCTCCAGGCCATACAGGTGCTCTAGGAAACTATAGAGGGAGGAGAGCTGCATGGGGTAGCCCAGGTTGAAGACGCGCAGGAACTTGAAGAGCTTGTCCACCGCACCGCTAAGGCCGCCCCCTGGAAGGGGGAACGCCACCCGCTCAGCGGGGGCCAGGATGTACAGCTGCCTGCCAGGGACGTCCAGGGGACCCACGCTGAGGACATAGGGCTTGGCTAGACTGCTGGGTGGGGCGCCTCCCGCAGGATCACAGAACAATGTGGACACCTTGGTGTCCGTCTGCCAGGGAAAATAAGCAATACAGTGAAACAAAAAGGTCATAAAAGACTTTTTGTGGCGGCAAAGGATGTATATTTCAGCAGGCAGATAACAGATTTGATTTACACTGAGATATGTTTAGACATGCTCACAGCTCTATCTTGGAACCACACATGGGCACACAAAGGTGTGACTGGAAATACTTACAGGGACAATGTCTACTAGGTAGCGGATGGCGTGCTTGACGCTGGCCCTGGCAGGCAGGGAGGCCCTGCCGGTGTTTGGTGGAGGTAGCAAAAGCAGCAGCACTTTCAGCATGGAGAGGGTGCAGGAATCTGCAGTGATGAAACAGCCACGTTGGCACACGATAGGATATTGCTCCAGAAGATATTAACAAACTGTATCTGCTAATACCTCAAGGTCTCATTAGCCAAAATTGCACCAAAGTTAAGGAAAGGAAGGGAAGGGAAAGGCCCAACTGCCAACTGAGTCCTGGAACTTAAACAAACAAGCCCGTCAACCGAGTGGTGTCACTGGGGGCTAGAACGAAAATGTGTTAACTGAAGGGGCTTGCACCCCGGGGTGCAAAAACGAGCGGGCCTGGTTCTGAGCTCACCTTCCGGCTGGCAGTCGGCCTGCTGGAGCAGCGCGGTTATCTCAGGGTGCTTCTCCCTCTCCGCCATCTGCCGCACCCTTGGTAGGACGCACGACGACCACTTTGTCAGGAAGGCGTCCCCTTTCCCTGGGAACATCTTCTCGAACTCCAAGTCAATCTGGCAATGGAAACGTCACAGGTCCCATTACCAGGAGCGTGTGTGAAAGCGTTTTGTATCCTTCAGTTATTTATGATGGTTATGGAAATCCTTTAAAAAATAGGTGCAAAAGACACCTGGCCACTGTGAGGGCCATGCACATGGCAGCCTGGTCTCACCGTGGACGGGACGTCCAGGAAGCGGGGGTACTCCGCCAGCACGGCGCCCACACTCGGCCGCTCGCTGCTCATCCACCGGCGGCGGGCGGCGAAGGTGTGCTCCATGCCGCTGTGGATGGTGGGCAGGTTCTTGCTCAGCGGCCGGGTCTTCTTCATCAGTGCCACCCACTTGCGGGTCTCCTCGCCGGCCCGCTCCGCTGGCACAGGCCCTGGGCCCGCCAGGCCCAGCTCGGCCCGTCGTCGCTTCAGCACGTACTTCTTCTTGTCGGCCTCCAGCGTCCGTCTGAAGTTGCGCAGCCGCGTTTCGATGTAGCCCGTCCGCGACATGGGGTCATACAGGTGCTCCTGCAGACACCCCGAGGCGAGAGAACGGAACCAGGGTCACAACAGATTCCATGGAGGATTCCCGTGGTAAAGCATGTCGCATATCTGACTAAACAATATATGCAGAGAGCAGAAGGAAAGTAAGAGACAGGACAGAGGGTGATGGGTTTTAGAGTCCTTCAAAGCGGCCAGAGCTCAGAGATCGGGGCTCACTCACAACGCCGTTGATCCCAGCTGAAGGCACACACAGCCTGAGGCTGGGGAAGAGCTCCACAATGTTCTCTGCCAGCATGGTCTTCTGTGCAGATGTGGGGTAGCTGCAGGGAAAGGAGAGAGAGAGCCTTACTAACACGGCACGGCCCGGCCCGCTCAACCAGTGCGTACCGGGCACAGGGTTAAATTCATCACACTGGAATAAATTAATCATGCATTCAGGCATGCCTGAATAGAGAAGTGGCTGAAGCTCTTGAGGATTTGTAATGGAACT
Source organism: Hiodon tergisus (assembly GCA_025775045.1). Classification (NCBI taxonomy): domain Eukaryota; kingdom Metazoa; phylum Chordata; class Actinopteri; order Hiodontiformes; family Hiodontidae; genus Hiodon; species Hiodon tergisus. The sequence goes on from JAOVYW010066162.1 coordinate 18,665, forward strand.
TAAGGAAAATGAAAGTAATGTCGCTGGCTGCTTGAACGGAGGACAGGGTGCGTACAATCCAAACTCATCCATGATGAAGGACACAGAGAACTTGATGAGCTTCCGTCGGGACAGCTCGCACAGGCAGCCGTCCCTCTCGTACTCCCGGATCACCTCTGGGCAGAGGCGCTCCAGCCAAAGGCGTAGCTGTTCCAGGTGGTTCTGCGGCCCTGACTCCACTGCTGGCTCCGCGATGCTCTCGCCCTGGGCCTGGAGGAAGGTGGGACCAGGTCTGCACTGGTTCTCCTATGACAACGTGGCACATGCCAGTTCCCAAAGATATCAGTTGTGAAATCACCCGAAAGACATCTTGATGCACTGCAATACGTCACCCACCTCGCCGGCAGGGGGCGCCACAGAAGCCTCTGCCACCATGGAGGAAGCCTGCCCTTCAGGTAGCTCCTTTTTCACCTCAGCTGGACTGAACTGCACAAAGTGGTCCTGGGCATTGGCCGCGTCCAGCTCAGGAAGCTCTTCCTCCAGCGGCACGGTGATGATCCTTAGATCCCGGTCCTGCAGCAGGTAGTCATCAGCATCTGCGTAGGATCAAGACCAGATTACAAACACCAACGAAAGCTTTTCTGTCACCACTGAAGCACCCTTGCCTTTCATTCTCCACTCACAGGGAGCAACCAATAACAGAAGAGGTCCGAGTAGAACCTACAGTGTGCTGTTCCACCCTCGTCAATGAGGGAAAGGCCCTCACTGTGCTCCGTCTTGTACACCCTGTTCATCAGCTCCCAGTCCGGTGGAAGCCCCATGTCCTGTCCATCCTCAAATTCCTCCACCGTGGGTGCTGTGGGTGCCATGTCAAAGGGGTCAGAAAATGCCCCAAAATCGCCCTGCTCATTAAGGGGGGACTCTGGGACACCACCGTGGTTGTGGGACCTCTGAGTGCCACAGCTCGTCCGGGTCAAAGTGTTCCTGACAGCCTTGCCACCAATGCCCAGCTCTGCCTCCCCATCTCCCCCAGATGGCGGCTTCCAGCCCCCTCTGACGGTCTCGTGCCGCAGCTTGAGGGTCCGGGCCTCGCTGCCTGCCTGGGCCCCAGAGACCTGCAGGTCTGCCAGGCGTCGCCCTAACAACCGTGCCGTCTCGCCCAGAACCGTTTCAACCGCTGTCCGCACTGCCTCCTCGATGGTCCCTCCCAGCTGCGCCCGCAGAAAGCTGACCGACAGGTGGATGTCCATTTCATAGTCATCTGACCCTCTCACTGCCATCGCACCCCTTGGTGTCTCTTTCTCTCCCCGTGACCACAGCGTACTGAATAACTCCCTGACTCAGGGAAAGGAGGGGAGGCCTAAGACATAACAAAACAGAGGACATTATTTTAAAGCATTGAAAAAACCAAATAAGGTCTCCTAACAAAGATGCTGAAGGTAAATATACAATCTAGACACTCCAACTCTGTACAATACATTTCTAATTAGCAGTAACTGGCTTACATATCTAAAGCAATTTAAGACATTTAAAACATAAATCACAATTTTTTTAGAGCTGGCCAATCTGAACGCAGATTTGACTATGAAAAATAAGATTATTTCAGACAAACTCGTATTGTGACGATATCTACGTTTAATTGTAGCGTTAACTAGAGAGGCAAGTCTAGTGCCAAATTATACGATAAGTATCTTAATGTCATGTAATCGTTACGTTAGACATGGTGTATCCCAAGATTTTTGTAGTAGAGCTCGATCGTTCAATTAAAGTCAGCTCTGTTAATACACGCTAAAACAATGAGCCCCTTATCAAACAGCTGACAGGTCTAACAAACGCATCCTGCTATCGAGAATTATCATCTTGTTAGCGAGTTAGCGAACTACAGGTATTACGGCTTGTACAATAGAATCATAATCGTATAATCAGTTCTCAATACCTGGTAAATAAAAAAATAATTTTAAATTTTAAAACAGGTTTAAAACTTAAAGACTAACAAAATGGTCCATCCTATCTGAGAAATTAAAGGTTGATGTTTGAATGTATAAATACGTAGCCTCTATGAAACAGCGTCCCACAAATAATGCGTCACCAAGCGCGTCACACGGTGTCGTAGTGTCTAGTTTTGTAGTTGTTTTTTCGAAATCTTTCCTAGTCCCTCACCGGTACTTTCAATTATCTACATAAACAATAAATAGCATCTCATTACCCTTTGAAGCTGTGCTTTACAAAAAACCAAAAGGGTTCACAATAGATTGTAAACATGTAAATGTTGTCACTCTGTAATTCTCCTATGAGCCACAAAACAGTGCAGTGCAGTAGTACAGTGTAGAACCCCTTTTGAAATCCCCTTAACTATCTATTAACACTGTGCCAGGTATTTGTCCTACTTCCGTTCATAATTAACATGTTGTCTGTTATTATCCTATTAAAGTAAAGCAAACATTACAGTAAACCAACATATGGTGCAAAAGGGCATTCAGGGAGATCGCTGTACTTTTCTGCCTTCTGTCCAGAAAGGAGACCATGCTGCACCACCCAATAACTAAAGAAGTAAGTGGGGTGGAATCGACCGGTGCCTTGCAGAAAATGGAGGAGCAGTGGCAGCACAGCTATCAGGTCTTGGAAGCAGTAGAGAAAGAGGCTGCAAGCTCTTTTAAAGGATTACAATGACATGGTGAGTACACTCAAGCTACTGGCTTTGGTGCAAGCAACACTTTGGGGCTTAACTGCATTTTCCTGAGGCCACCCACCTTGCTCGCCCACCAGAGGTTGCTGAGCTGTCACCCAAGAATCTGATTAGCTAACCTAAACATGACATGTACAATAAAATTAGTC
>JAOVYW010066173.1:7047-18792 GCA_025775045.1 Hiodon tergisus
ATGGCCATCTACCAGCACAGCCTACAGAAAGAATCACAGAAGGTAGACATATAGACCATGGCCATCTACCAGCACAGCCTACAGAAAGAATCACAGAAGGTAGACATATAGACCATGGCCATCTACCAGCACAGTCTACAGAAAGAATCACAGAAGGTAGACATATAGACCATGTTTTTTTTTTGCGGAATAAAATGTGACTGCATTGTGCACAAATGTGAAATCGTTTGTGAAATATCACGGTTTAACAGCAGTCCAGGATGCAATGGCAGGCTGATACAAGTAATTGGGAAAAAATAATTTAAATTTTAACCATTTTTACACCAAAAACATCAGTTTCACTGCCAATATGAAAAATCATTCATTTCCAAACTCGTATTGAAAGTACCCATTAATGTTTTTAACAACCGTGTGTAAGGATTAAATGTTTTCTGTAAATCCTTACTGTTTCTTTTATTATAATTAATGTCTTATCTATTATATTGGATAAGGACCTCTACAAAATGAATTTATGAGAATGGTAACAATAAACCATTTCTTATTGGTTATCTTTATAGAAAAGGCGGGAACAATGCACACCAGTGCATTATTTCAGAGGCAAGCGTAACTAACTGTCTTAACAGACAGCTGCATAGCCATATGTTTGAAATGTCTGCGATCAGCAGATTTACTCATAACATCTATTAGATAATCGCATATCTGTCAATATCATGGATTAGTTTAATCTGTGCGCCATTATCAGAGCTGATTTAAATATGCTTTTGTGTAGCACTGTGAATCCCTCGTATTATCCGCCGATTAGACTTGATATCCCACTTCCTTTGTTTTCACTCACTTATTTCTGCTATATTAATTAACACACCAAAAAAATAATTTTCTATTAAACCCACCCTTGATTTTTACTGTATTTCTTAAGTGGTGATAAATCTTATGCGGCAATGGGGCTGGTCTGATTGAATGGAAACTCTGAAAAATGTGGCTGCAGCTCTGTCGTCAGTGTTGAAAGCATCAGTGGCAATAGCTCGGCGGTAAGTGCTTAACGCGTCAGTGATCGCAGGACTGTAAGCCAATGCTGATTGGTAGCTGGTGCCCGCCTCTGACTTCCCTTGGCTATCCTTGTGTTCCTCTGCGTGCAGGCTGTCCTTTAAACTCCGAGCTTCCATATTTCAGCCACAGAGGGGTATCATTCATCATTCTCCGGCTCATTTGGTTTTGTTTTTAGAAAGTGCAGATTAAATTGACATTGGAAGAAGGGTGTCGGTGGGGGCTGGGTCCAAAAATACCACAAGGTTCTGCAATTCTTGGAAAGCACTCTTACCTCTCTCCGGCAGGCTTTTTTACCATTGGCGGCGGCAGAAGATAGCGCAGAGCGGATGGCATGATGTACAGGTGTATTTTTAGCAACGCTTCTGGCTGCTGTGCCATAGCTCTTGCCCTCTGTACCCCCGTCATTATTAAAGCAGATCATTCGGGGAGAGGAGGTCTCTTTGGTCAAAGCCTTGCCATTCATCTCTGCAACCCAGATTCAAAATGCTACTCCTGCCACAGAATCTCTGGTACCCTGTACCTCTGTCCTCAAAGGACTTTCACAAAGCTGTTCATCACCGTTCTGTCGAGATCCTCCTTTCTGTCCCCAGATCTATGGGTTTGGCGTAGCGGTATCAGGAGAGGGATTCAAATACTTAATTCCCTTGGAACTGAACGTTGTAGTGTTTGGCGACCTGCACCTGGGTCTTTGTCCGTGAATTGGGACAAACTGGCCTACTTCGAGCTTTTCTGCTTACTGTTGCACTGAAAGGATATCTTATTTTTAAAGAGTATTCCTAAAAATCTAATAATATTTTTGTTCATTAAACAACGTTTATTTAATTAATTTTTACTGCTTTTATACAGTTTTTTCCCCCTAATTTCCCAGCTGCTGGTATATTTTTAACATGTTATATTTTATGTCTACTTCTATCTGATGGTGGCATAATTGCTTTGTCCAGTTGAATATCTTCCAATATCGATGTTTCCTGTTGTTTATGAATTCTCTCCATCTATCCTTGTACGTTACCACCTTTCTGTTCCTGGTATCTTTAACTCATCAAAGCCAACCTAATTCTCCCGTTATTGCAAATAAAACGGCCACCTTCCTCGTCTACCCTTCTATTTGATGGCACAGCCCAGTCATGTGTTGGATGCCTTGTTACTGACTCAAGATGACTATTCTTTGAGATCTATATCTGCCAATTGTTTTCTTCAAATACGCGTGTGCTTCCCCTTGTGTGGGAGACAAAGGCCTTTTGTGTGGTGTTAAAACACAACTTACTCTTGGGTATGCAATATGCAGATGTTGTGAAATCTTTTATGAAAAGCTAATGAGCCGTCTAACTCATGTATTGACAAACATATTAATTGTGTGCTAATTATTTAATTTCTCTATCGGGCAAGGACCATTATGGATTTTATGATCTGCAAGAATATTCAGACAGCAAAGAAAATAAATATCATATTCTCTACATATACGGAAATGTTGACTGTTTCTTATGACTGTTGTCTGAACTTACGCATTTTTATGACTACTAAATATAGAGCACTAATTAATCCACCTCTAAATGATTTTTATAAACTGATATTTTTGGTTTTTCAAAATAAAAAATTGTGCGACAGTTTGTTACATTTGTTAACAAAATCATGACACAGACAAGGACATAAGACCAGTGCCAAAATATCAAATATCCAGAATGATATATCCTGAAAACAGACAAATTGAAGTTTTCATTATAATTCGTTCTATATCATGGGTATGTTTATTTTTATTTGATTGATATATATTCTTTTGGAGTTTAGCATACCATGCTCAGTATAAAATGCTCTTTGGCTTTCTCCAGATAAGGAGGTGGATGGTAGCAGATATCTCTTTTCCTTATACTTTTCTGTGATGTGGCTGCATTGATTTAAAGTGGAGTGGCTTGCAAATGTAGGCTCTAAAGCAGGATCCCGCCGCTGTTGACGTGTGTGTTGCGTGACACTGGCACTCAGGCTGGGGGATATTCATAAGCATTCAAACGTGTTTCAACCGCCTGGGGTTGAACGGTCATCGAACCCCAATTTTCTTCTAATAATGCTGCATGCATGCATTAGTAAGCACCCTTTCTTCTAATTTCTGTTTAGCTTGGAGACAGCCAAGGCCCAGTTCTGATGACCACTGTAGCTATGCCTGTATTTAGCACAAAAAATGAGACCGTAAGTACCTTATTGCCTTTCCAATATTGTACTTTATAGAGGTATGAATATAAATGTGAAGAGATGGCTCTGATTTAGAAGATATTCAAAACTCTGGCTATATGCATGCTAAAAAATGAATAAGATGTGTGCGGCGGTGGCTTGGAAATAATGATGTTCAGAAGATGTACTAATATCAGTGAAAACAAAGGTCCAGAATGAGATGTGAAGTTCTGTGTAACCTTAGCAATAACTGATGTCCTCTTTTCTCTGCTCACTTGTTGGCAGAGGAACCGAGGGATCTTGCTAGGCGTGGTGGGCACGGATGTCCCGGTCCAGGAACTTTTGAAGACCATTCCGAAACACAAGGTATTGTTACAGTGTGTATTTTTTCACTGTGGCAGAGAGCGCACCATTGAAATGGTGGAAAATTGTCATAAACCATGTGAACGCATTGATAATTTCTGGACACTGTCTAAATGTAAAGTCAGCGCTTCATGTATTCATTATTTTGATTGGCTTCATCTCTACCTGTAGTGTGATAATGTCAAGGAAACTATACAGTTTAGATTTTCTAGTTAATCTTTGGAAAAAAGTGAAACATCATTTTGAAATATCACTAACAAATGAAACGGCTTTCATGTAAAATATGTATTTGACATTTCCAAATATGTGATTTACTGATCTCCTTGAAATGACAGGGTATCATTTGAACTGAACGCCATGGACTGCACTTTGTATGAATTTAATAAATAACGCGTCGCTGTGGCTGATGCTGAAAATGTCACAATTGCGAGGGACAAGGAGCTTGATTGCTCTTGAGATTTTTTTGCCAAAGAGGTGTCTGATCTTTTCTCTGTTTAATTACAGCTGGGTATTCATGGCTATGCTTTTGCGATTACAAACAACGGATATATACTGACCCACCCGGACCTGCGACCCATGGTAATCAACTTAATTGATATGCATTTACCAGCACAAGGTAAAATCTGTATAAAACTGTGTTTTTAGGCAATTTTGTGGTAATAAAAATAATAATAGTGGACAATAGTAACCATGCGATACGTTTCCTGGTTGTTTCGCATCAGTTTGATGTTAAACTTATGCCTATACCAGAGACACCAAGCCAATATTGTGTGGTATGTCGTGCACCAGTTGGTGCATAGCCTCTTAGCATCAGAGTTGCTAGCACACACAAATTTATTCACACCGGATAAATCTTGTCATTTAAAATTGTCTGTCTGTGATTTCTTCATGACATGCTGTTTGGAACATTAAAGCCTTGAGGTTTATGACACAATTGTATACATTGTAAGGAAAATAGTTTTTAACACCTAATGTTCCAGTGTTTTGGGATATTTGGTATGGGCCTTGTGTTTAGATGAATACACCAGGCTTTAATGGTCCTGTAATGGGCTCTGTTGTATGAGTCAGCATTTACATGACAGCCATCCAGCTGCTTTCCGCCGGGTCCCAGTACGGTCCCATTTTATTCTAGTGATAAGCACCATGCTGACTGCGCTCTGTCAAGCACTAGACAGAACCCCTGACCAAGGTGTCACATGCCATAAGGTGGACACAAAAACACAGGACTCATGACTTAGAGTGGTAACAGGAAACCACTGACATTCAGCACAGGTAGAACACCACAGCCTGAGACAAAAAAAACAACAACAAAAAAGTTTCAGTCCTTTTTTCTTTCTTTATCCTTGACATTTTGCATTTTGAGTAGCAATTTTTTTGTGTCTGAATGTTGCACCCTATGTTGTATGAAGTTGACGGGTTCATTTTAGAAATAGAATGTAAGGGCTTTCTAGTTTTCTGCTTCTCTGACTCTTTCCTCTATCACAGTGTCACAGTCCAAGGGAAGCTACGGTTGCCTTCAGCAGAAATTTCAGATATATCTAGGAAAAGAGAGGGCCCCCCCCCCACCAATTTTGCACACAGATCAGTCTTCTCCCCGCACAGCTGCTCCATTATGTAGATGTTGTGGATGGGTAGAGTATTCAAATGAACCGAACGTTTTTATCCTCTAAGTTCCCTGAAATTCTGTCTATTGAATGCCAGTGATTAAGCCCATTGTAGTTCAGGGTTTCCAAAGGGGAGCGAGAGACACGCGAGCAACGGAATCCTTCAGAGAGAAAGCATTTAATTGCTATCTAATTAGTGATCCCAAATTAGATATATTTAAATGATAATTAAAGGTTTGAGGGGAGCAAGATTTTCTGGTTCTCCTTTGAAACGAATCAGCTGAAGATGCATTAGTTAAATCACGAGCAGCTTTATCTTGGCCAGGTTATAACGGTGCTCTGATGGATATTTTTTGGGGGACCTTTCCCAGTACTGTTTTGTTTTGCGCACATGCATTTGACTCCTTGGTGTAAAAAAACAAAAACAGTAAACAACAATATCACTTTTTATTTTTTACATTTTGGTAATCTGTTAATTTCACCAACGTTCAAAGAGACAAACATGTAGCATTTTCAAATGTATTTTGTATGGGACCGTTTAGCCTGAATATTTACAGGGCAAATACAAACATGTGTGATGTTGTAGTTTCATTCCTCCTTTGTTCCATTTGGTCGTTATTACGGTGTTTAAAACGCCAGTGCCATTCCAGGGAAAAATGACATTTCACACTGTGCAGTTATAACCTCTGCAGCCGCGAAGGAAGAGGAACATTTAAAAAAATAAGAGCGGAGCAATTTTGTGATGAAGTCCGTGAGAACACGAGATAACTTCCAAATCCCAAAGTGTGTCCAAAAACGTGCTGGCATTGTGGTCTTTTGGCGTGAACGTGAGGGCCGTTTGCACGTTCAGAGTTAGCTCCCTCGGTGGAGGATGCAGAAGCTCTCTCCTGCTACATTGTGTCCAGATGCATGTGCAAGGTCCAGGCTGTGATGCCCCCGATTTCTCTCCCCTAGCCTCCATTGCTGAGCGCTAGTGGGGCTCTCACCTTCCACAAATTCTTGGATTTGTAGACGGACGCACAGAAGCAGGATGGCCTCAGAGTTGCCTGGCAGCTTATCTCCAGGGCTAGCAGGCTGATCCACCCAGGTGTGATCAAGCAATGTCCTACTTAATACAGCTGAGGGATATTGATTGCTTGTGCCCGGCCGAGAGCAGAACACCATGGCGTACTGTTCGATACGGAGGGAAAGGAGACGGGAGGAGATTTCATGTAAGCTGAAGCAGACCAGAGAGACACAGAACATTGAGCAAAGTCATGGGCATCGATCAGTTCATTAGCAACATTCTAAAGTAACTGCTGCGTCCCTTTAACAGAACATGCCAGAAAAGGTTTGGAAAAACCAAAAAAAGGTCTGCAAAATAATGCATACAAGCCAGTCAGTAGCAGTATTAACTTTTAATTGATATCGTAAGATCATTGTATGGTTTGGTGAAATATTCTGTAATTTCTGACTTGGTTCTTTAAGCTGTGATAATGTATATCCATAATTGTACATGCATCAATGTATGTGTAGATAATGTGTAAGTGTCATAGTGAAGCGTGTAGTTTTCTTAGCAAGCCGGTTGTATATAATACAAAAAAAAAAACTGATTTATTGAGTGAGTAAAAAAAGACAAATAGAAAATCTGGCTTCGTATTCCTTCTAATTCTTGGGTTGTGAAAATATGGCTTCTGTATTGTACATCTTTTTTCAATTCGGCGCAATATTTGTGTTTTCAGCACGCCAAACGGAAAACAGTGTGTTATATTTTAATGGACAATCATCTGATAGCAATCACTCATTCCTAAGGCATAGCTCGCTGGACTGGGAAGATATGATTTTGCTTTCCCAAATGTATCCACTAGAGGACAGGCTATAATTGCATAAGCAAAATAAATACTATTCCTAGTGGTGCTATTATCACCCTAAAACATTTTTTAAATCATTTAAGCCATGGAATTGTTGTATCCAGCATTCATCTATCAAAAACCAGAGAAGACTTACTGGCGTTTCAAAGGTGATATATGTATACAAATTTTTTGTGGTAGGCTGGTGCACTGATGGATTTTTTGGTTTGTTTTTTGAGATAAAGAAAATTAAGAAAACACAGTCTATAATTTCAGACCACCCTTTTCACAGAAAAGTGCTGTTTTTTAAGTGTTGTTTTTTCTTGCAGTATGAGGAAGGGAAGAAGAGGAGGAAACCAAACTACAGCAGTGTGGATCTGTCTGAAGTGGAATGGGAAGATAAAGATGATGTCGTTAGTAACATTTCTGTTCCATTTGATTGGATGTCTGGTAATGTATGTGGAATGTTTTAAAATGGGCTTTGTTCAGTTCTTTCTTCCATTGTCTGGTTAGACATTCCAATAACAGGTTGGAATGTCTGAGATGGTGAATTCTTTTTTTCTTCATTACACAGTTAGAAAAGCGTGCCAAATGTAAAGTATGTCACAAATTCTTTGCTCAGATATTCCTTGTCCAAATCAGAAAATGTATCCTTCTGGGTTACAAGGAATGCTGGACAATTTCATAGCAATTTCATCTTAGTAGTGGTACTAAACAAATGATCAAATCATTATTTGTTATTTTAGGCCCCCACATCTCAGATATGATGTGTGTACAACTGGCAGAATATGAAACAATTTTTTTTATAGAAACATCATATTGCACACAAAAACAATTATAATGACTTATAGTATTTTATATCATTATTTTATTGCTTTTTGTTTAAATCTGTGCGTATTTAGATTTACATTTGGTATGGTGTAGTTTGGCAGTTGCTGACATTTTTCAAAGAGAACACTGGCTGATGCATTTAACAACATTTGACATATTTAAAGGAATATTTTGTTGTTGTTTTACGGAGTCTTCTAAAGTGATCGTTTTAGTGATTATGAACATATCGTTCTTTAAGCTGCCTACATAACAAGCCTGCATATCCTTTTCCCAGTTGCGTAATGCCATGGTTAACAGGAAGACTGGAACATTTTCCATGGAAGTGAAGAAGACTGTAGACAAAGGGGTAAGCTATGGAAAAGGGCACTTTTCCCCCCTGCATACACATATGTGTTTAGAAAAGTAGGACGTGCAACACAGAAAAGGACCTAAGTCACCTAAGTCAATCACACGACTGACCCTGACAATACAGAGAAGCCGGGCGGAAACTGAGTTCGGTGGTCACAATGTGCGTGTTTGTTTGTGTGTGCTTCTCCAGATGTAGAACGGTTATAAATATTTGGATGCGTTGCACATTCCAATTAACGCAGCGAGGGACAGTTGCCCAAATGAAAAAGAAAGGGGAAGAATCGGCGCACTAGCAGGCAGCCCGAGGGGCAGCACCCCATCCAAGACTCAGAGGGGGGAGAGGGTAGCTGTCCTTATCTCTGCACAGCACATGGTGGAGAATTAGTGGGGAAACGCAGCCAGACGCTCTTTAATGGGCAAGCTGTCAGGAGGAGTGGGACGCCCAGCCAACATCATTGATAGCAAAGAAAGGGACCTGGCAACACTTGTGGAGGGGCATTTGCTTCATTACAACCGACCCAATGAGCAGATACAATGGATATATCAAGAGCGGCCGACAGTAGCTCTTAACCTGCTGTTAATGGCTGAAGCTTGATAAGTGAATGCTTTGAAACACAGCCCGGTCCTCAACTTCATCCACCAACAAAAAAGGCGAGCAATAAACAAAAAGGAGTCTCTTAAAATGTTGTGAAAGAGGGGTAAAAACCAACAGGCTATCAATTGCCTTAAGTAATGGTAGGGTATGAAAAGTACATAAAACTAAAGAAAGATTATCATTCACAGTTGAATTGACATTGAATTCTGTTTAAAATTTTGCATTAAGTATTATGTTATCTTTACTATGCATACTCTTATGGTCTTATAATGCTAAGATTCAATATACTCTGTGTTCTGTTTTCCTTGATCTTTAACATACCTGCATTTACTATAATGACCACAAGGTGGCACTAGTTTTAATAACCTTTACAACCCGAGTTGCGATAGATTACAGTATACATGTGAAAGAGAGTTTCACAGAGTTGGCTGCATGTTAAGCTTAGCTATCAATCTTAATATTGGCAAGCAATGGAATTGAGTTCACAAACAGTTTTGTTTTGATATAAAATGCATTGCATCTTTAAAAAAATAAATCATTGTTCATTTCAGAACATGCAATATTATCTACTGTTCTGTGATTCAGGCCAGTACCGGGATGATTCAGTATTATAATTTACATTTGAGCAAACAAAAAAACAAAAAAATCCTCCAATCTTTCAGAGGTGTCGTCCAGTTGTTTGAGAACTAGCTCTCATTTCTGCTCAGTTTTCCTCTGAGTGGTATTACATACCATTTAGTCCAGTAGCACTTACTCTGCCCATATTTGGGTGGCTGTGGAATTGTATAAAGACTTTCATATATGCATGGCGACTTGGCTGCCGTAAGGGATTCTGCCTTTAAGCCTCAGTGCTTTGTGCGGGTGAACCCGGTGATGGGTTTGTGGATGCTGTAGACGGTAATCCGAGCACATTACTACTCAGAGAGCAAGGCAGTCTCTGAAATTCCGAGAGAAACAAGGGGAGTCAGAGAGTACATTCCGTAGTGCTCACAGATGGTGTATTTGCCAAAGTTATGAGAGTAAAATCATAGTAAAATGGGAAAAAAGACTCTGAATGAATAATTCCAGCTTTTATCTCAAAAATATTACTCTTGTACCACATCCCTCTGCCAGATGGTCCTCAGATCTTTATTTTCCCTCTCCAGAAACGTGTCCTTGTAATGCATAACGACTACTATTACACTGACATCAAGGGAACTCCCTTCAGGTAGGGTTATATTGTTCCATATTTCAGATTCTGTATTTAGGTCATAGGATGCCTTAGATTAGTATCGGCAATGATATTACAACATGAAAATACGTAACTTGCATGAAATAATGTATCTAGACAGGCATGAGGGAGCCCTGTATAAATGTTAGCCGTTGCTTTCAGCCTGGGTGTGGCGCTGTCTAAGGGACACGGCAAGTACTTCTTCAGAGGAAACGTCACGGTGGAGGAAGGTAGGGACGTCCCTTTTGCTCCTCGTTCCTCCACACGTCCGCATCCCCTCGCGCTAACTCCAAGACCAAAGCACTGTTGTGTTTTTGAAGCTGAAGGACCAGCCGTCCGGCCGTCTCCGTTACACTCTGCGCCGTGGTTGCCCGCATTACCCCTGGCCTTGTCCTCTCCAGTTCAGTGTATAATTTCAGCATCGGATCAGCAGCAGTTAGAAAGGAAGCCCAATATTTGCTTAGTTGCCAGATATGAGCTGTGTTTTTTTTTCTTTTTTCCAAGGATCATGCGTTTAAATATTCATCCTCTGGAAACGTGCTCATTGTCTGGTTTGTAATTACATGTGCATGTCTTGGCACTTTGCGGATTTGTTAGAAATGTCAGATGCTATAAAAACATCTATTTTTCATTGAAGGAATAAATTGATGAATTATGAATGGAAATCAAGCACAAAACCCAACTTTTATTGAAGATCATTAGATCCGCAGTTAAAATAAACGAATAATTAAAATTACGATTTAGGGTTTCTGTGACTAGTAAATGCTCTTTTTTTTTTTTTTTTTGAGAGGCTTGCAGCTTTGACTGAAACTTTCTGTGTAGGGATTTCGTCTTAAAAGTCTTTAGACTCTTTGTTTTTTCAAAGGCATTTCAGTATACCAGTGCTTTTCGTGCTTCCGTGAAGAATACCACAGCAGTGCTTTATAAAATGGAATTTAATTTGAAACATGCTTGTCCATGTTTGATATAATCAGGAAAAAGCCGTTTCCTTACAATAGAGGAATTAGAGGATATGCACTTGGTTTCTTGTCACTAATGTGTTTTTAAATTACGTTATTACAGAAATTGTGTAATTACATGCAGATCGTTCTGCATGTAATTTATTCTTTCGTAGGTCTTTAACATTTTCTTGGATTTGTATACAAATAAAAGTATATGGTGCTTTGTAAGTTACTGGTAGAACATAAAGGCTTGAATGTATGGTCGTCCAGTGGACAAGCAGTTGCCATAGAGACGCAGCTGTACTCCTTTTTTTACATGCAGCTTGTAGAATTCTCTCTCTGATGCTGATCCGACTTCCTGTTTTTAGGGCTCCATGACCTGGAACACCCAGATGTGGCCCTGGCAGATGAATGGTAAAAACAGCGTGATGAATGTGTGTGAGGGGATTGGGCTGCGTTTCATCACGGATGCTTGTGGCTTTCGCGGGTGCAGGTTATTAAAGGACAGAATGTTTGATTTGCTGAGTCTAGTGCAGTTTTGGTCGAAATGTTTAACAGGCTGCTTTTTGGGGGTCTTGAAAAAACAGGACGTACTGCAATACAGATGAACACCCCGAGCACCGCTACCTGTCTCAGATAGAAGCCATTAAACTCTACCTCAGCGGACGAGAACCACACCTGAAGTGTGAGTGGCCCACTTTGCTCCCACTCCCACACGCAGTCGCCCACACTGTCACTAGTGCAGCAGCTGTGTCCTTTCCTTCTGACACAACCTCTCTCTCTCTCTCTCTCTCTCTCTCTCTCTCTCTCTCTC
>JAOVYW010066173.1:18892-55406 GCA_025775045.1 Hiodon tergisus
TAGTGCAGCAGCTGTGTCCTTTCCTTCTGACACAACCTCTCTCTCTCTCTCTCTCTCTCTCTCTCTCTCTCTCTCTCGCTCAGCCACTTTCATTAAGATTCACTGCACAACGTCTCCCATTTTCCCATGTCCTGTCCCCGTGTTACTTCTCTGTTGTAATTAACATTCATTCAAAGCCACACTATTACTACAGCTCAATGTGGACATGTGGCCACTGATCATCCAATGCTCTGCCATTTACATACATTGAGACATTGTGTAAGGTATTCATGTTTAATTAACTGGTACTAAGTCTTGCATGTATGGTGGAAACCTACCATTTGAGAATAATCGAGAGAGTTCTGATCCCTGCATGAAATTGAATATAAACCCAGAAAAATAAACTGAAGCCTTGATGTGCCGTTGTAGGTGACAAGGAGCTCGTTCAGGAGGTGCTGTTCGATGCTGTGGTGACGGCGCCCCTTGAGGCATACTGGACCAGTCTGGCGTTAAACAAATCAGAGTATGTTTGCAGAGTAACCTTTTCACTTCCCTTTGTAATGAAACACCAAACACCAGATAATGCCTTAGGTGATGAGAAAAGTCAGCAAAGTAGCGGGTTAAAATGACTCCTAGGCATACGCGGTGTTGCGTTTAAAGAGCTTTCTGTGACGTTCTGTATGGTTTTTAAGCAAAGTTACTGAAGCGGGGGAAAGCTTATATGTAAGGGGTTTTGCTGTAGTGAGTCAAAGGCTAACTAAAACAACTTCCTGTGAGTATGATTTTCTAAACTCCGTCAGAGACAGCTAACAAATCAGTGTGTAATGGAATAGTGGAAAAGTTGATTAACCGTTTTGTTGGAAAAAGGAATTCAGACAAAGGAGTGGAGATTGCATACCTGGGCACTCGAACCGGGCTCTCAAGGATCAACCTGTTTGTGGTGCCAGAACAGTTGACAAATCAGTAAGTACAAAACTCTGACACTCAGACAGCTTAATGGCCGCAAAACAGACTTCACTTTTGTGCTCCTCATTCATTGAGGGAATTATATAATATGATGCATGTTTCCTGATATTATCGCTTTGCAGCATTAGTCTTCATACCTGCTATCAGTAATTGTAATTGGGGCAAGATAGCCCAGTTTTCTATTGCACTTTAACCCCTAAAACTACAGCACTTTTGTACGTCGCTCTGGATAAGCTAAATGCCTAAACTGTAAATGTTTACGAGGGCAGTATGATGATGATGTATAATGTATGATCATGACGATGATGAGTATGATAATTAATAGTATTGTAATACTATTGTATTGTTATTATAATAGTAATAATAGTATTGTACTAATAGTACTAATAGTATTGTTATTATTATTATTATTATTATTATTATGCATTATTTCATGAAAGTGATGTGCTCTCAGAAAGTCAATCCGATGATTGTTGAATGGGTAGTGATGATGATGAAGACGCCGACGTTGGTGATTACTTTACGTTCTGGACTTTTCCTATTTCCTGTGTGTTTCAAGAGACTTCCTGACAGCCGAAGACAAGGAAGGAGTGTTCAACGCCGACCACTTCCCCCTGTGGTATAAAAGGGCAGCGGAGCAGATCCCAGGGACCTTTGTCTATTCTCTCCCCTTCGGCACGGGTAAACACGCCTCTGTGCTAAACTGACCATTCCCCTCTACACGTTCTCTCATTCTGAGCGACATTACGCTTTTTATCTCCCACCCCTAATTAGCGCGAGCTAGAGTAAACCCTAACGAGCGCACGCTATATTTGTTTAAACTCTTCTCTTGCCGTTTTCTTGATGCCTGATGGACACCTTTTGCTTACCACTGGGCACTGAGCATATACATATTTGGTTCGTGAGCGTGTTTCTAAATTGTCCCTGGTTCCGTCATTCATCCATTGCAAAAGGCCATTTGAGCTTAAATCCAATCACGTAATTGACCAGTTCAAGTAGAGGTTTTCACTTTGAAAGTGAAGGAAAGCCTTCAGCTTTTAACGTCCCGAGGAAAATGACCTCTAACTTTTCCAGTATGGGCTGCTGTAGACAATATCTTTTATCTTAAATCAGATGCGGTCCACAAGGCCCGACGTGCTCTCAGTTTTATCTGTGCCCGTCCTGGGCTGTAATTAATGCGCCCCACTTTGCAGAGTGCAGGCGAGGGGGGGTCTAAACAGAGATTGGGATCGGTGCTTTTAAGCTGCTCTACTAACCTTTTTATCTGAGCAGGCATTTTAATATTCTTCCTTGGTTCTCGTTCAAACCAATCCCCTTGCCCTGTGCGCTTCCTACGTCATCCATAAAACAATGGCTGTGCAAGGGTAGCTGGCCCTCACGGCTGTTTGTGTTCCTGGGTAAAAGAATACACCGTTATTTACCTTACGCTTGATTCACCCAGATTAAAAAGAGAGAAAAGCAGCTTATTGTTATGTATTATCAGAACTCCATGATATATGGCAGCAATTTACCGGCATCCCTTCTTTTCAAAGAAGAACATTTAGCTAAACACCTTATTTCATTCTGGTTTGGGTTTTTATGGCCACTAATTCAACAAAAAACATTCACAACAATGTCTAAATGGATATTTTTTATTGTGTCGTCCTTCTTAAAAGATTGCACCCCTGATTAACAGTAGTACGAAGAGCATGGTTTTTACTAATCACTCTTAATGATGTTAAAAATCACAGCAACACATTCCTTTGTTTATTTCCTTTACATTTTTATCTGATCTGATCTTGAGGTATGTAATATATGTATTTTTCAAGACTAAATTAATTTTCAGTAACATAACCAAAGTATTCAAATGTATTAAGCTTTTGGAGACTGGTTATGGGCCATTAATCTCTACTTACACAGTTAGCCTTATTGGGTGATCTATTTCCTGTTGGATGATGAATGCGATGAGGTTTCTACTCCTGGTTGGTTAATGGTCAGCACCACTCACCTCATTTCATAGATGTTTTTGGTGATATTGTATTTTGGATTTGCTCCATATCTTTTTCTTTAAAATGGAATCCTGTGATTGCAAATCTTATTTGTGAAACCCCTTTATTATGTGTTGAAATGGTGCCACCTCCTGGCCAACAAGAGAAGTCTGCCGCAGGAATAGCAGCACAGTTTTTCATAACTGTGCTTCTATTCCTGCGGCAGACTTCTCTTGTTGGCCAGGTGGTTATAATTAAGGTTATAATTAAGAACTGGGTATTGGTGCTTTTACACTGCTTCACAAAACACGTAAAACACATGCCTTTGTTTGATATTTTAATTATTGTTTTGCAACATCGCTCATCATAAAACGTAAAATCTGTAAACTGGTTTTGCACAAGGCATTTTCATTCCAGAATTTTTTGTGGATAAGAATTGGATTCTGCAGTCTCTATAATTTCCACTCATTTAATTTCAGTTCTTTAGCAGACAATGCTGTGAAATGAGGGTTGAAATTGGATATGTTGGGTTGGAACTTGGTATTTATGCAGCATGAACATCCAAAATAAAGTGCGGCATGTACAACCATTCAAAAATCATGTCCCCGGAGGAAATTTGCTTTAGATTAGAATCTGAAGAACTATATGTTCAAAAGTCTGACACGCTAAGTCTGATATGAAAGTCTTCGGTCAAATTTCACTATTTTAAAACACTTCAAGGGAACAATTTTTTTTATTGTTATAAAAACCATTCTGTTAACTTATTAGTTTTAATGCTTTATTATAATGGCTTGTTATGATCTGGTCATTTAGAGTTTGTTTCCCTTTTTATCAGGGTCCGAAAACAAAAGTGTGGTGTTGGCAAGCACGGCCATCCAACTCCTTGATGAAAGAAAATCTCCCATTGCGGCTGGTAAGTCTTTTAAGCCCAGGTCTTTTTAAAGTAAAGAGGGTCTGTTTACTCTGGTTGCGATGTCCTAGAATTATGCTTTATTTTTCTTCTTTTGACCTGCACCGGGAATGCTGGATATTCGCGGCGTGATAAAATCCAACAAATAATCTCCAAGAATTTGACTTAAATAGTAACGAGATGCTTTGAGAAGCATCCGTCAGGCAGAGTTTGCCATACTGGGTCCTCACGTAAGCTTCTGAGGCTCGTAAAGCTTGGTAATGACCGTTTACCTCAGGCTGAGATTGTCTGTCCATCCTGTGCATGAGGTTAAAATTCTAGCCCTCTTTCAATGTGCGGATGCTTCCAAACAGGATCATGTTGCCGGCTGTAATATAAAACAGGGCACATCAGGAAACGTCGGACATTTATAGGTTTTCAGTGCGTGTGGATACATCCTTTTCACATTTTCCACAGAGTTTATGCTTGGCAGCTTGCTTTAGCCAAAAATGCTTACTTTGGGAGGACAGAAACCCTCAGTGGCACTCGACCAGCTATCATCATATTTAACTTTGCAAAGCACAGGACGAGATAAGGCCTAGTATGGGACCCTGCTATTTAAGTCTGTTGCCCTGGCAGTTTTTAGTTAGGTTTGTTTTCACCAGGCTATTTCTGCCCTATAGTCCCAAATAAATTACCAATGCAAATGCATTACTTCTGCTTCACTGCCCTCCTGAGAATATAATAAAAACGTCACTCCTGCAGACAGACAAGCCTTCCCTCTGACTTCTGTTGCCATTGTGTTTTCACTGATAAATACATTATTTACAGTGGAATCCCGAAATGAATGCTAACACGCTTAAATAAACTTGTTAACGCCTTTGTAAATATCTCTATACCTTTTTTGTATAAAGTATAGTCTTGCAATTACAAGATTAAAATCTGTGTGTATCACTGTCGTAATATCGAGCATAAAACATTAAATAATAATATTTTATCCAAATACTATACATTTACCCCATTGTCTTGGAATCTTTACATATATATTAATGTGTGCTCATTTATTTAATATGGAACTGGCACCACAATTCCCCTCGTTTGTACCATGAGGGTGACCCTGCACCCAATCGCACACCCATTGGCCCTGAAGCCACAGTGACTCTGTGCCAACAGTTGTGCGCAAGATGCAAATGCAAGCTGTCTTATTTTTATTATTAGAGTTGCGTTTATGTCGCCTCAAATCATTTTCGTCTGACTGAAGAAATCTGTGCAGAGCCGCGAGCGCCGATCACATAGGGTCTAATGTGCAGGACGTGAGCAGAGCAGAAGGGCAAGCTCTTTCTCTGCCTTCTGAAAAAAATATATCTTTGCCTTCTGTAAAGATCGTTCTTAAAAGGAAAATAGAAAAATAAATCACCCTTTAGAAGTGAAAAGCCTTGCAAAGCTTGGACGTGCAATCAACAAATTCAGTGTTTGCAGAATTTTCAACATGGAACCAAATTACAGTGAAATAAGAAACGTTTTCTTTTTTCTTTTTTTCTTCTTTTGAATCAGTCATTCAACCTTTATTGCAAGTACTGGAATTTGAGAAAGAGAGGGAGAAAGAGGGGGAGGGAAATGTGAAAAGTTGAACCTATAGCGCTTGACTGGGTTTGTGCAAAAGTAGCAAGGGAAAAGAGATGAACAGGGCGAAGCAGGGGAGGAGAGGGCACAAAAGGCAACCCCATGCCTTTTACCACAATGCTATACCAAAGCCAACCTTTTACCTCCCCTGACACCACAAACACAGCTGCTCATGAGCTCTTGGGCAGAAGATCCACGAAGTGTGCAGTGTAACATTATAGCCACGTTGGACATCACGACTGCCTTATGCATTAAAAAAAATTAATAATGAACAAATTTATCCATGTGCCCTGATAAATACATAGGTTATTCCAAATGAATAAATATTGCAGATATCTTACAAAAGCAGCAGCATTAAACTTAGATATGTTAACAATGTTCAACCTCAGCACAGCCATCTCTTATATTAACACATAGAATACTATGGCTTTCAGTACTTACACAACGCTTGGGCACTTGCGTCACCAGACACATGACTACAAGCTGTGAAATGGCTTAACTCAGGTTTCAGAGGAAAAACAGCTTGCTGCCACTGAGAATTACTGCTGTTTAAGATGGCCGTCCGAAAGATAGTCACGTCAGCCTACATTGTATATTCAGTAGCAGTGCACCAGCTTCATTAAATTGCATTAGATAAAATCTTAATAACTATGCATGCTCTGGTTTATGAATCCCGGTATGCTTCAATGAGTTTGTGTTGTATGAATATTTAAAAGCATTAACTCCATTTGACGGCTCAGTGACATGCCAAGAACAAAGCTGTATTTTGGAGTCAGATTCAATAATAATGGCTATGAAAAGCTTCTTTTTTTTAAAAAAACCCCACAAAAAAACAATGGGTCCCTGTATAATGTTTGGTTAGCACCAATTGCTAATAATACATTTGGGGAGGTACACAGGATCATTGGATATACTGTTTAGAGAAAAGTGGCTTCTTCACTTGTGACGTTTTCCTCATTGGATACACCGTTGTTACTCATGGTGCAATTCAGAGCCAGCTGCGTGGATTATACATGAGATTTAAAAATGATTAAAATGGATGTTAATGTAATTGGTCGCCCGATAGGTTAATCATTATTACTGTTGCGCTTATTGTAACTTATTGTAGCAGGGTAGACCTGCCAATATTTTTGTGCTTGCCTTGTTTTTGATTCCAGTAGAATCGGGGAGCTGAAAGATTAAAATTCATTTCAATGCAGGCTTCTAATTATGCCTCCTCATGGCTACGATCGACAATTATAATTTATGTTGTTTTTTTAAAATCTAAACAATATAATAACACATGGCTGACCGTGTCCAGGGTTGGATTTTTAATAGTAGTCAGTGCACACTTGGCCTGTAACCATTCTGATCTTCCCTGCTTAATCTGTGCGCTGCCTTGGTGCTTTGGTTATGTAAAAGGGATAATTCCACTCTCTGCTCATTGAGACGTGAAAGTACATCGTCGTTGATTGGTAATTTCCCCCGCTCCTACGCGTGTTTCCATCCCCGTGCCCAGTAGCTCCCAGAGCTGACATCACTTTCCTCGAGCTTGCGAATCCATGGAGCACTGTTTGAAGCACTGTTTGAAGCACTGTTTGAAAACCATCGTACTCTAAGGCCTGCA
Organism: Hiodon tergisus; assembly: GCA_025775045.1. NCBI lineage: Eukaryota > Metazoa > Chordata > Actinopteri > Hiodontiformes > Hiodontidae > Hiodon > Hiodon tergisus. Next base: position 25,923 of record JAOVYW010066173.1, read on the forward strand.
AGGTCTGAAGTTGCCAACCCTTGACACACACACTGTTCCTGTTATGGGTTATTGCACCAACACATATCACTTGGTAAAACAATAGGCGTGCTTCCCAATGGCCCATTTTGTTTACTGTTACTGAATTTATGGTTATCTTTTAATCTGCTGTCGGCATGGGTTTAAAATGCACTGTGAGCTGTGACGTTAACTAGACCCTATTGGTAAAAAGAAGCTGGTTATATTTTCTGATATAGCGTACAACAAAGTATTTCATGATATGGTTTTGTTTTTCTTCACAACCTTCAAATCCAAAGTACCCTGGATCATTTGTACAAATCAAGAAAAAGGTATTTACTGACATTGTATCGGCGCAAGCGACAGGAACAAATCTCAAACTGTATGTTTATGTATTTTATTTAACCAGTTTATTTATTCCACACATTGTTTATTGTCACATAAATATTGAGGCAACATTCAGTTCAGTTTCACCGAAGAACAAATCTAAGCTAACGTTAATACATGAATGAAAATATTAATTGTGTTGGTCGTCACAGAGCAGTAAAAAGTGCCATCATGTGTCTGGCCTATGAGAGTCTCTAATCCATCCCCTTTTTCAACTGAAATACAGAAGAAAAAAAAGATGATATTATGTCTGCAAATTCCTCTGTCTCAAGGCCTTTCGGCCTAATGCTACTCTAAGGCTATTTGACAGCTCAGGTTCAGTCATTTTGAGAATGCTGGGCTTTTTCAGAGAGCCCCTAAAATTTGTATTGTATAGTCCCTAAATTTGTACCCCTAAAGGTTGTATTGAGGTCCTACCACTGAGCAGCATACCAACATCCCCTGAAAGTAAAAGGGCATTTACTTTTACCCGTGCTAATGTTATCAAACACAAACACTAAGCACATAACTTCCAAGGATTCGTTGCACTGAACAAACAGAGAAAAGTCTTGAGTTGATAGTCGATGATAGTATTTACAAATGAGTTCACACCGACGCAGTACGAATACTCTTAATTTAGTGAGACATTTGAAAGGATATATTTAGATAGTCTTTCCTTTACTTGATTTCTTTACACTATTAGGATTGGCTTACATACCTTTTTACCACTTTTGGCAGTAGGCTATGTAGTTGGAACATTTCTCAGCAATTAACTTTACAAGATATTGTCGTAGATATTTATACGGTGACCACATCTGCCAGATCAATTTATAACATTTTTTTTTTTTAATTGGGAAAAATAACAGTTGTTTAAAATTGGGTAAAACATTTCAGAGAGTTGTTTAAAATTGGATAAAACTGTTCTGCCTTTATTCTTCAGCCTTTTGCTTAGCCAATCGGTTGCCCCTCAGGGGAGTTTTGAATTTTCAGTCCAGTGTGTGAAGTTTGTTCCATGGCTAAAATCATTAAACTGAAAGTATTATTTTCTATGCAATACCATTTCCTGTCAGGGAATTTTTTGTATATGGGCTATTAAATCTAACACACCCCTCGATCTAAGGATGAGTGCAATGAAATCTGTTGTATGCAGGTTTATTGACTGGTTAATGTTGGCTTTGGTTTGTTTCCCTGTGAAACGTTAATGAATATTGTCGCTATTTATGACAACCAAACAGGTCTTATTTTTAGTTGAGATGCAAGTTTAAATTAAACATGAGCATCAATTTTGAGATCTGTTCCTGCACTTTTTACCGATAATACGTTAGTAAAAATGTAAGCAAAAAGTGGTCTGAGGTAATTTGAATTTGAAGGTTGTGGATGGAACCTTGTACCATATTAAAAAATACATAATTTTATGTCACATAAAATTGGAAAATGTAGTTCCTCAATGCAAGTCACCTAAAGTTGACAACGGGTTCCTGATCTTCTGTACTGTAATGACCACTCTAAAATAAGCTTTAACAGTAAATAATAGATATCGCTCAGTTATGTTGAGTTGCCATGACCATAAAACAATTAGTTGTTCTAGTAGTATCCAGCACCAACTAAACAGATCTGGTGTCATTCGTTTATATGTTTTAAATGTAAAATGAGGACTTAATTAAAATACAGAGATGGACTATGGTAAGTATCAAGCTAATGGCTTTACTAAATGCTACGTTTACATGATATTCCAATCCAGATGTCTGGCTACCATGGCATTAGTTAAATTCAACTAACTGTAAACAGTGCAACCATTTTAGGTTAAGTTCATAAACGGAAACCATGTTACAACCACTTTAGGTGAAATTCATAAAAACGGCAACCATCAACTACAAATCAATGCCAAGAGTTATTGTTTTTTAATATCTTTATTACATATACTGTATCAAGCCAGGTGTGTTATATGTATTGACCTAAGTTTATATCACGTCCTGAATCCACCAGCTGCAGCTGCGCTCCATTGGATCCTATGGTAACATAAAGCTAATTTTCTGTGCCACAGCACTGACTAGTCATGCGGTGGACATGCCCTTGGGTAATGGAGTCCCATAGGCTTTGGACTGAACTTCCTGTCAGAAGCTGGTTTAAAATCAGTATGGGGACTTTTAAAACCGTTAAAATCCTTCAGCAAGATTTCTTAACAAAATGAGGTAGGCGTATATTCATTTAATTTACTCTGTAAAATAGCGAAGTAACCCTGCCTCTATGTTGGGTTCCCTGTCTTCCAATGCATAAGAAAACAAATCTCTATAAATCTCTTATTAAACAACATGTACACACTCAAACTTGTAATATTTGTAATACTAAAAAGGAAAAGTGTTGTGTTTTGCTACAGTAGTAAGAGCTATTGCAGAGAGCTTGCATAGGTATCAGGTTTTCCTAGATAGACATACTTAAGACACACAGATATTGGTATGACAGTTGCCCGTACAGCACCTCAAACCATAAAGGCCAGTTTTGAAATGTATTTTGTGAGGCAGGTTTACAGTAAAAAAGAAAAGAAAAGCAAACCTACAAAAATCCTACGATTATATAGACGTGTCACGTGACCCTCACCAGGACAAGAGTTTTAGGAAAAATAAATGAACGAATGGTTATCGATATGCTGGTATATGCCGTAAACATACATACACATCTGAGGCGTGGCAGAATTTCTTTTTTTTAAATCCCAGGCCCTCAGGGGATCGAGCTGTCCAAGGGTTCTTTCTCCTCCACGTTCCCTGGCTGGTCTGGAGGAGGCGCCGCGTGCTCGGCCTTCTTCAGCTCTCGCTGGTACTTGGCCATGATGGCGGCGTAGGCGCAGCCGTAGACGGCCGCTCCGAGCATCATGAGGCAGACGATGCCGCACACCACGCCCGTGATGACCACCGTGGCGATGGAGTGCCGCAGATTGACAGGCCTAGGGCGCTGCTTGGGCTCGCACTCGGGGAGCCCCTCCAGGGTACGGTCACCGTGGAGATTGGAGTGGAAGTGAGAGTGCAGCAGCTTGTGCTCTGTGTCCAGGTGGTGGATGTTGGCAAACAGGTAGTTGTAGTTTGTTGTCAGGCAGGAGTGAAACAGCTCGTAGGGGATCTTTTGGAGGTCCCTCTCCTTCAGTTGCTCTGGTTGAGTGCACCTGATTTCATCAATTATCCCCCCTTCAAATAAAATACACAAGGAAAAACAATGTCTTGGACTAATGGACACTTTGATCAGGGCTATTAGTGAAATTACATCAAAACTTTTAATCTTCGATGAGAACTCAACCCAGACATATAAGGCCACTAAACCAGTTAGCGTGGGACAATTAGTGGCATGATTGCTTGTCTGTGGCTTTTGGTTCTTCAGTGTAAAATGATTATTTGAAATGGGCATTCAGAATCTCTCCAGATTCACTCCGCTGCACATTGTGTGACCTGTTAATTACACTGTTAATTACCATGCGTTGCCTGATGCCAGATATAGGGCATTGGAAACAGTAATTAATGAGAACATGATTCATCATCAGGCCGCTGAAATAAGATCTCAGACTGGCAGGAAAAACTGGACAATTATCCTAACTATTCAGCTTCTGGGTTTAATAAACTATGATCCTTCATTCATTGCGATTTTACTTTTTCACTGGGTCTATAAGTATATAGCATGGTTGTTTATCTGAATTTCAATCACTAATGCTTGTAAGTAGGATGCACCTTCATAGTTTACCTAAAATGTTTTTATTAGTAATAAGTATACTATCTTGCTCCTACATATTATTTTATATATATCATTATTATATACTTATAATAATAATAATTATTATATTGATCTGTCCTGATTGAAGTGGAATAGATTTCTGAGTTTATTATAGACTTCCAATCTGGATAAGAAAATGCAACTATTTCAGTGGTGGGCTAGTTATTGGTTTGTTTAGTAGTCCACTTGGTTGCCAAAAAAACGAATGGGAAAATTTTTAGTATCACAGATTTTACACAAAGTTGGGGGTAGAAAATAATGTATTGGATGTTCAAATAGAAATTGACATATAAGTTTTCTTCTGATTTTTCAAAAAATGTTTTACCTAGTTATTGGGATTGGACACTAAGCAAGCAAAAGCTACAAAATCACAAATCATATAAAATCTCATAAAATGGTATATTTATTGTAAATAATATTTTCAGGATAAATAGGTTGATCTTTTACTAAAACTATATATTAGTTTTCCCCTAGACTATATCAGAGAAAGAAAGACTGGTATAATCTAAAATATATGGATGATATTTTGAACCAAAAATGAAAAATGTATAAAAGTTGAAAAATATATAGAAATTAAACAAAAGACTGTATTGAATAGTTGATGCATGTTTTCTTGGCATGCAGGAACATCTGTAGTAACAATGCATGAACATAATAATGTGCTCAGATTCCCCTGCAATCACTGGCAAGCCGGGAATAATTATACACTACTTAACTGTCTCGATACCAAATATTTGCTGCTGAACTATGAGGATGGTGGAGAAAGTGCTCTGAGATTTTTGTTGTATAATATAATGTAATTGATTTCCTTAGTGGAAGCCTTGATTCCTGTGTATAATATTTGCTTGGGGATTTGTTCAGTATGGTGTAAAGTGTAAAAAGCAGACATTGCCTGTGTTTACCTTTGAAGAGGAAAGTCTCCAGCCACAGCTTCAGACCGATCAAGTGGCAGTCACACTTCCAGGGATTGCTGTGGAGAAAGAGGACCTGCAGCTTGGTCAGAGATTCCAGCAACATTCGGTCCAGTCTCTGTAGCCGGTTGTGACGCAGGGACAGCCTGGTGAGGTTGTGGATGCTCTCGGCCAGAGTGCCCGGCACATTGGCAATGTTGTTGTAGGACAGGTTGAGTTCTGAGAGGGTCCTAACAGGGTTGAAAAGCCTCCGGTCAATCTCCCGGATGGAATTGTTGGCCAGGTTGAGGACCAGGAGACCTCGGAGACCTTGGAAGGAGTTTGCAGAGACAATGGTGATGGAGTTGTTGGCCAGGTTCAGCACACGGAGTAGAGGTGTTTCCCGAAAGGCCATGGAGCCCAGGCCAAGGATTCGATTGTCTTGTAGGTAGAGCTCGAGTGTGTCTAACTGCAACTTCCTGGGGATGTCATACAGGCCACGCCCACGGCAGTCCACCACCTTGGTCTTGGAGTTGCATGTACACTCCTTAGGGCATCCGTTGGCTTGTTGCATCATCAAGATAGCCCCCAGCATCCAAATTATTCTGCCTGTTCAAAAACAGAAATAATCATGGAATGTTCTGAAAACAGATGTACCCAGAAGATATTGTGCTCATTATGGAAAAGTGTTTTCACTAAAGATAGATTAAAAATTATGCCATCACCATCAGTCTATGGTACATTTAAAAGCATTTATTTCATTCAAGATTATAATGCTACTCAATGTAATTATAGTAAGCATAATGAATAATAGGTTTTTATCAAAGGACAAAATATGCTGTATGTGTTAATGAAAATTCTGGCTCTCTTTTGAAATATTGGGGGAACATCTGCGTCACAATATCATAAAATTAACACAAATGTGTTGTTTTGTTTTGTATTGAACACGACTTTTGTGATTGTATTGCTAGAAGACAATCTGCACATACTGTATTGGCCTTTACCGGAAAGGATGACTTGTCAAAACCTTTTTTTGGGGCGCGCAGTCGAGTCGAGTTTGAGTTGTTGACTACACACTGTGTAGGGCGATGACTCCATCCTTATCAGTACGGCTATCGTAATGCTTACAGGTCACCACGGCCATGTGCTTATTTATATATCTGAATTTTTACATGCATTTCATCTATTCTCACAGAACAGAACATGTATAGTATTTGCTTTTATCCCAGTTGTCATTAAGACAAATAGAAACTTTGATAAGATAAAGCTGCGGCTCTTGCTGGTTTGAATAATTTAGAGATTGACGGCATAATTCTTCTTTGCTGAGTAGAAGAATGACATCATTGCTTTCATATACCACATATCGAGCTCACAGAGCCAAATTGTCTGCTGAGAGTAAGAACTTTCCGTGGCTAGCTCTATGATAGCCTGAACTATTTATGGCACGCTGGATGTGGTGTCAATTATGGAACAAATATATGGACTATGGATATTTAATCATACAAATTGCCCTTATAATATCACCATTATCTAAGGACATTAAACTAACCTGCTATTTACACAGTGAACAGAATTTATATAATTTGACATCTTTGGCGCTTGATTTTTTAAAGTTAGGCAAATGGGCTAGTTTGGCTGTAAATATCGAAGCTCCTGACCATGATATGGAATCATACATATGAATTCAGCTGAAAATCATCAGGCTACATGCTACTTTGCACTATTGTAGGTGATTCATGAGTTCAGTTATGGTGTTCTTGCAGTTTACATGCAGAGGCCCTCTTCAAATTACAGAAAGACAAGATTTCTTAGGAGCCTTGTTTGAAATTATGTTTAACTGCAGTAAGTAATTAGTTTGTTATTGTAGCGCATGCTCTGTATTCTTTCTATAAGTTGAGTCTCCATGGTATAGTTTGGCCCCAAGCTAAGATTTGTGTGTGATTATAGTGACTGATTAAAGCGGAATTATTTCCTCATCTGGACTGTACTGCTGCCCTAATACCTGATTGTATTAAATACGTTGCTGTCTTATTGTAAAGTCATCTTATAGTCAGAATGGAGATAGAAACCATTTCCATGTATTACACTGGTTCATTTTATTTGAATCATAATGTGGTTCTGTAGATTATAAATCTTCAAAACTTTATTTAGATCCAGTCCCCAATCGATCAAAAACTGATTGTACTGGGTTAGGCCTCACAAGGAAAAAATAAGATCTGTTAAAAAAAGGGACACCTCTTGTTTCTTAAGTTGTCTATGGGTTTGCACCATCTTCTTTATGTCACTACCTAAATGATTTTCATTACTCATAAACAAGAGGCTTTGTAGGAACAAACAGACAGGGATAATTAATAGGAAGCTGTCTTAAATGGATGTTTTTAGCCTGCTGGCAATCAATGTATTAACCGCCAGACATAACTGCATTTACTTCTTGTGAGTAATGGCCAAGACTCAAGGTTTAGAGTCAGCTCTCTGGTGTCTGTGAAAGTCTATCTTGTGTTTAAATGTGGTCACGTGGTCCTGAGGGATGGATGCATTGTGCTGCCCAGCGTATACAAATGTATTCTGCATATACAAATGTAATTTTTCCCTCATTATGGAGCGATTTCCGCTAAGGTCTTTGCCCTTTGAATGCAAGGTCCTCCACAAATGGCCTATGCTGCAGGCATTGGGCCTCCTTTATTTCCAGTGCAAACTGCTCTACTGTTTATGAAAAAAATTTTTTTTATGACCTCACAATTTCGCCAGGACTAATTAACTGTCAACTTGGCACGCAGCCGTTTTGACAAAACATGCGAAGATCGGGTTAATGAGGCCCCCAGAAGTTGTGCTAGCTCCAAAACCCTCTTCCTGTGACTTCAGTTGCCTCCAGTGAAAACAGCTGTTAAGTAGAATTATTAAAGTAATGATCGGGTGAGTAAGAGACTAGCTGATATTTAATATGAGCTTCGTGGTGAAACCATTTTGATTTTTCTATGTTTACGAAAGCAAGCCATTGGTAACTAACCGTGTAAAATAAATCACTGTATAATACACAATACCATAAACACACATATAGTATTTTTAGTTGAATGCCTACTGTGGAACTCCATGTGCAACCGTTTGTCGTTACGTATTCTATACATATTGCCTGTTATCTTCTGCATTTGTGTTACCCAGAACAAGTAAACAACTGCTAAAAAATACTGCATGCTCATACAGAGGGAGATAAATAAACAGGTTCTGTTGTATTTATATGATTGACGCTCAGTCTTTCTGAAATTGGATTGGTCCTACCTGTCATGGCTGGCAGTTGGAAGAGTCTTATAGGTTCCTCTTCGGAAGCTTGATCGCTTTACTTTTTTTGCATTTGAAGAATGCCCAGCCTGGTCAGTAATGGAAAGGACATTCTCCTGGACAGCACGTCACCCAGAAGGCTATGATTTGCCAGGCAGACATTGGAGGTGACCCTGTCGGAGCTGGTAATGTTGGCATAGGACCGACCCTGCACTCTGCCAGGCTTCCTGTGACTTGAATCACACGGTTTTACTCTCATTTTTTCTCTCCCCCCCTCTCTCTCTCTCTCCCTTACCCTCCCTCTCTTTCTCCCTCTCTCGCTCTCCCCTGTGCTCTTTTTCGCTCTCTTTGCCTTTCCCTGTTCCTGCCCAGTAGACCATGCAGTGCAACTGTGTGTCAGCTCGCAGCCGACAGCTGTGCCTCGCAAATCACTATCTCATAGCTTGGGCTTTTGTGTTTTTTCCCCCTTTAATCTGCCCCAAGTTCATAGGACGAAAATAAAATCCTGTCCTCCTATTCAACATGGCGGTATTCCTATTAGCCTGGTTAGGTCAGGTGACATCATATGAGTATGCCAGGAGAACCGTAGGCAAAGCAGGGCCACTCATCTAATGCTCTCGGACAGCATTGTTGTTATTCAGGGGGTGGGACACTTGAGGTGCTTGACAGCCTGCCATATAAAGAGATTGCTTTTTTCCTTTGGATTATCGTGCCCCAGATGAGCCAGAACGCAGAGACAATACCAGCCACATGCTGAATGTATATGAAAGTTCATATATGTACTGCATAGCTGTAGCAAGTGTTGGGGAAAATAAGCCTGAAATGGTCCTCTGCACCATATGAACCACATTCTGTCCCTGTTTATGATGATCCCCAGTATTAAAACACATCAATGTGAGTTCTTTCGGCACTATTACTGTGAAAGACATTTGACATCAATGTAATGCACATGTACGTAATGGGTAATGAGAAAACCGGAACTGAATTTCTCGTTGCTAAATTCAAATTTGTTTCGGAGATGTCACCCTGCATCTCTGAAATTGTTGCCTTAATTCCGAAGTTCTTGGCGAATATTCGACATTCTTGATGTATCTTCATCATTGATCAATGACGGGAAGGGCCACTGTGAAAGAGAAGATATTCCACAAATGGGTGTGCTGCCATAAGAGCCTGCCAGCAGGCTTTTTGAGGATCCTTCTGTTGGGCCACCCCCACCCCGACAGTGCCCTGGTGATCGCCCCATGAAATGCCTCAGGCGAAGTAAAAGGAGAGATCGTCCTTCCGATGGGAAGTGGGCGTGAGGGTCTCTGCTCCTGCACAGAGAACCACTTCTTCCTCTTCCTCTAGCACTTCCTCCTCTCCCCTCCGCCTACTTTTAGAAAGAGGCAGCACAGATCTGGGACGCTGGGCCAGGCAAGCCTCTGCTTACCGATCCACGAAAAGACAGACCACTTCCTGGACATTCACCGGTGTTCACCGACGTGTGCTACGCTACAGTCTGGGTGACCCCACTCGCATGCACCGGATTCTACCGGCTGGATGCTGTACGTATGCAGCACCTTAGATTCCGAAAGAGAGTGCTGAAGGCGGTTTTTAGAGCCGATCCCTTGACCAGCCAGTGAAATGCGAGATGGTGCACGCACATTATATGAGCCAATATGACTATCCACACGACAGATTGGGTTTACTTACCCATTAGTGATGGTTCATCTTTAGTTTTTGATAGGGATCGTGAGGATATTATCATAACCTTGGTTCCCTGAAATAGAAATATCGACCATCAGTGCTGCAGGGGTTCTGAAGAACTGATGACAAGTGTCATGTGGACCCTACTTTTATAAGATCACAGACTGAAAACGTCAGACACACTATCGTGAGATTTAGCATAAATGCTCAGCATTCTGGATTCTGATCTTAAAAGGAAATAACCCATTAGTAATGGTTAATATTTCAATTTTATGGAACCACAGTTATGATAGCATCCCAACGTATAAGCTGAATTCGGTCATAGGTGGTTTTTAAAATAATCTTTCTAAAGGATAAGATGGACTACAGATTTTTCTTGATGCATATTTGTGGATCTCATCTACTTGGATAGATTATCATACACACATCCCAGTCTTCAGAGACTCTGACCTAGTTTTAAACGGTAATCTCCTCTATAGTTACGTTTTCTCGTGTGGATGTGTCCATGTTATATCTAAATGGACTTATATACACTGGCAATTAAATGTTTCTCAGCAGAAGCTTATGTAGCTAATGATTTATGTTAAATACTGCAGTTGATTAGACAAGTTTATTTAGCCTCGACTGAGTGGCTCAGTCAGTAAAGACGCTCACCTGAGCCTAGCTATAGTTCCTCATTCTCCCCATGACCGGTGACAGGGGTCGTAGCAATGTGCCAGGACGCAATAGCGCAATTGCAAAATAAAAATTTTTTTTATGGGATAAATAATAAAATTGGACATTTTTTGGATGCTGTATTCAAAACTCAATACAGCAATTGGGTTTGCTCATGATTTTTTATGTATTTTCCAACTGTTATATTTCTACATGTAGCAAATATTTTGCATTTCTTTATGCAAATAATGGTATTATTGATTTAATAAAAATAATATTAATCGTAATATTATTGTTTTATTTTTATAATAAGGTGTTCTTAAAATACCTTATATGATATAGTCAAATCGGATACCTTTTTTTTTCTTTTAAACCATTTTCAGTTATCCTGCTGTGAAATCTTGCGAGCCTCAGTTATGTTAAGTATATTCAAGTGCAGTGGTTGGTTGAAGTGACACAACACATGGGCTTGACCTCAGCCTTATCAATGTGACCTTACATATTACCAAATACTTTATCCATTATATTGGATTTATGCTTCTAATCGCTTTTACTCGAATATGAAATGCTTTTAGTCTGAGCGACTGAACAAGATTAAATGGAGCAGAGCTGGTGGTGTTGGCTGCTTCACTGATTGTAAAACTCTTTAGATTTAATAGCATTGGATGACAGCATTACTCAACACCCTTTCTCCCTGTAGTTCATCCACAGTCCACAGGTAACTCCTACGTTCTACATTTTATTGCCATTTGGTCCTACAGGCTTTAAAGTGTCTGCGCTGTCATCTGCGTGCTTTTAACAAGTTGGGAGCACCTGTCCTGTCATGCGGTTTTGGCCTAAAATGGAAATCATAAAGTCAGGGTGAATACCAGAGATATCTTTCTGTCAACGTGCTTTACATGTAAAAGTCATTTATTATTGTTGTAACAAAATACGACTACCATATAGAACCTTCCTTCTACATGCAAAGCCTTTTTTGATGTGTTTTATAGGTTGGGTAGGATTTTCCTCGAATGTGTTTTGTGTTTTATTCATTTTTTTAAAGATATTGTGTTAGATTTAGAGCTTTTCAAAGAGCTAAATTATCAGAACATCTGAAGACGAAATCAATAACTTCTGAGGATGAGAACATTAGCAGTATGATGGTGTAGATGACAAGGCTGCACTCTGTCCCCTGTCAGTCAAACGAAAGTTTGTGGGGAATGGCCACAATTGATTTACGATTTTTCATTTAGATGGGAAGTCTAAGCTTTTCTACAAGTTTGCCATCAAGTTCTGACCATAACATTTTCCCCTATATTGAATATATTTTAGTTCATAATCGATTAAAATTTTTACTTTGAATGAAATTATTATTTGAGCATGTGGGTGTATGTTGGTTTGATAGTTACTGAAGGGGGGGAGGTGGGCATCTCTCTGCATCTCCTTTTAGCTCCATCCAGTTTGGATGTTTCTACACAGTGATCTCTAGTGTGAATGGATTATCCTCTGCATTCAGCTGGCCTCAGCCACAAGTCTAAATGCGGGGCTTGGAACGTTTTGCCCTGACCTTTTGTGGTGATGACAGGCTTGATATTTAAAGTAACATCAGCTCTCAAAGTGTTTGTCATCAGGACCTTCACCCGCAGGAATACATGGCAGCTAGATAGCATAGGTGGTCATGTTCTCTGTAGTATCCGAAGAAGAGAGTTTTGATTTACATGGCAATGTCCCATACCCTAACATAATGCAAATGCTCAGCCATACAGACATTATTGCAGTATTACATATCACATACATTACATTGCTGTTTGCAATGACGGTTATTCTGACTGCGACAGGCAATGAAAACCTGGTCCAAGACTGGATGACTCATAGGATCAAAAATGTTCCTATGGTCTCTGTGGCAAGAGGAATCCGAGCATGTGTCCATGAAGGACTGCCCATTATTATCCTGAAGGCGGTTACACGCTACATGGTTTTTGAACATTTCGCACGGCACAACGCGATTGGAGTCACAGGGGTAGAGGTGTTCGCACACTACACAATTCCTTTTGGATATTAGCGCTCAGGAATTCTGCAAAATAAGTGGATGTGGCTCATTAATTGGATTGCCCTGTCATGTGTTTCACTGAGGATACACAATGTCTCTACCGGTGAAAAGCTAGCATATTATTATTAATGCAGTAAATTAAGACATTTGTGTTCTCGCCACAGCTCAACTAACTGCACTTTTCTGGTCTCCCCAGTCGTCTTGGTGGCCGTTTGCGTCTGAAGTGTCAGAAGTTTATTACTGGCACACAGCCGCCTAGCAATAATTACGAGCCTCTAGGACACACATGCTCTCAGGTTCTACACTGGTTTAGCAAAAATATAAGACAGAATCTTGGACAGGCCAGATTTCCATAAATTGGGGACAAAATTGTCAAACGTTAAAAATTTTATGTGGAGGTCGTAGAAGCTTTTACACCATGCGACATACGGCCTCCCATTTTTTCCACGGCATCCACGTTTCCAAAACGAACCGTAGCCAAATCAGAGTCAAGCGTGTTCCGGTGCAAGGGTAAAGCCTTCAGGGTCAGAATGCTAGAGCTATGCTGTTCAGTGCTCATTTGCTTCAGTATATTCCTCCAGTGCTTATTTCTAGCTATAGGCTGTGATGCAAACAGCAATGCGAAACGGCAAATTTAGCGCGTTATCAACGCTCACTAAGGTGAAGAACATTGAATATACTTTTAATGATAGTAAGGTGCATATTATGGTGTTGCCTTTGTGTACTAATTTAATTGTATGTGAAGCAGAAGGGTGATGATGTCCCTGATTTGTGTAATGCCTTTGCTGGAAGAAAATCACTTAGTCACTTATCAACAGTTAGGGGCAAAAAAGGCAGCGATAGCCAGCTTTTCAACATACACGAATACACATAGCATGGTTTTCATTTGTTAACTGCATGCCTTTCCCTATTTTTAAGAGTATACGCAATACATTCTAAATTTTATTAGCAGAACCTTTTACAAGATAAACCAAGCAAAAATAACAAAATTGTTAAATATTTTATTTTTTGTTTATTACGAGATAAAGATGTCTGCAAGATTAGAGTAGATTATAGAATAATAGAATAATAAGAGTTTCAAAAATTCTGTATGTTTTGGAATTTGCAACCAAGAACTGTGGAATCTTCAATTTGTTTATAAGTCTTGTTTGTGTACAAAAGAACCCACAGGGGTTTTTAATAGTTTATGTTCAATCTGAGCACACAGAATGGACTCAGCTCTGTGTTTTTTCATCTTAATTGAAAAGGTCTTGGATTAGTTTCAATCCTTCAGGTGGAGGTTATAAGAGGGCTTTTGCAGAACTGTCTTCTGGGAGAAGTCTAAGCTTTTTTATATTGTGAAATACTTTCCAGACCTAAAAACAGAATAAAATAAACGGCATCTGCCACACTCGGTTATTTAAACCGTGCAATACGAGGACCATATGTGCTCAGAAGTAGCCCCTTTCGCTGCCTTTTCCCCATAATTATCACTTTAAAAAGCACTCTCTTTTTGCATGAGGAATTATGTGTGACATTGCTGAAACCTGTCAGTGTCTCAGCATGATAACTGTGGAGATAAACGCCTGAGAGACGACAGTGTCGGCCAAAAGGACGACCCCGCTGGAGTAACAGATTACAAGTGTGACGGTCGGGAAAGATGGAGTCACAGATTAGAAGTGTGACGGGTCGGGAAAGATGGAGTCACAGATTAGAAGTGTGCCGGGTCGGGAAAGCTGGAGTCACAGATTAAAAATGTGACAGGTCGGGAAAGCTGGAGTAACAGATTACGTGTGACGGGTCGGGAAAGCTGGAGTCACAGATTACAAGTGTGACAGGTCGGGAAAGCTGGAGTAACAGATTACAAGTGTGACGGTCGGGAAAGCTGGAGTCACAGATTAGAAGTGTGACGGGTCGGGAAAGCTGGAGTCACAGATTAGAAGTGTGACGGGTCGGGAAAGCTGGAGTCACAGATTACAAGTGTGACGGGTCGGGAAAGCTGGAGTCACAGATTACGTGTGACGGGTCGGGAAAGCTGGAGTCACAGATTACAAGTGTGACAGGTCGGGAAAGCTGGAGTAACAGATTGCAAGTGTGACGGTCGGGAAAGCTGGAGTCACAGATTAGAAGTGTGACGGGTCGGGAAAGCTGGAGTCACAGATTACGAGTGTGACGGGTCGGGAAAGCTGGAGTCACAGATTACGTGTGACGGGTCGGGAAACCTGGAGTCACAGATTACAAGCGTGACGGGTCGGGAAAGCTGGCGTCAAGCGCGTTTTTTCTGAAGGCCTTGATGATATAGATATTTTTTTTAAGTGTGAATTCTTTCCAAACATGTGCTCAGACCTGCTGCGCTGCAGGTAATGAACAAATGAATTCTTCTGCGACGCTTTCTGACGTGGCCCGGGTCCCTCCACCACGATGGCTTCGCTGGGGAGGGCGGTGTGGTGAATTTGTTTGAGCTCTGAAGGGGACAGCCCTCAGCCGAGGACTCTTTTCATGTGCTGAATGGATGCCCGCTGTCAGAGGGTACGGAGGCGGTAACAGTGGCTAAAAAATTTTCCCATGGTCACGGTTACACGGCAACAGTTTCCAACAGTCCATTCGTTCTACCATTTATATTAGAAATGCATATTTTTCAATTGCATCTGCTGGAGCGTAGTTAAAGAACACAGGGCTGTCTCCTGCGGCTCTTGTAAGATTTATGTGGAAGCAGACCATTTTATGGACCCCTGTTTGAAATGTTACCCAGCGTGGCAGGAAGGACTTCATTATGCCATGCTTGTCACGCACAGAACGTTGTTTAGAACCTGAAAGTCACCATCTATATAAAACACATTCATTTCTAGAAATGACAACTTGTGATATACATGGCACATGTAAAAGGTTTTGCAGTCTGTTCCTAATGTTTCGTTATGTCCAATTCCTAACAGCTGTGGGGATCCAGATGAAGCTGGAGTTCTTCCAAAGAAAGTTTTGGACGGCTAGCCGTCAGGTAAACCCCGGCGCTGGTTGTGGTGTGTGATGGGGAGGAATTTGGATGGGATACAGGAATGAATTTAAAAAAACAGAGCAGCTCTTTAATTTGTTTAGCTTTGCTGCCCTTCGGTGGGAGGGATGTGACTCTGTGCCATGCCCACTGCAGAAATGCACTCAATCTTTAACACCGACAAGGGCCTCACATATGTCCACACCCCAGACTAAATGCACACAGTCTTTAACACCGGCAAGGGCCTCACATATGTCCACACCCCAGACTAAATGCACACAGTCTTTAATACCGGCAAGGGCCTCACATATGTCCAAACCCAATAATAAATGCACACTGTCTTTATCACTGGCAAGGGCCTCACATATGTCCACACCCCAGACTAAATGCACACAGTCTTTAACACCAGCAATGGCCTAACATATGTCCAAACCCAAGAATAAATGCACACAGTCTTTATCACCGGCAAGGGCCTCACATATGTCCACAGCCCAGACTAAATGCACACGGTCTTTAACACCGGCAAGGGCCTCACATATGTCCACACCCCAGACTAAATGCACAGGCACCTATAAACTCACACACACAAACGGCACATAAACACAAACACACACACACACACACACTCAAGCATAAATCTGTTTATGTATTTTTCACAGATAAGACCAGAGTCTTTTTAACCTCTTTCACAACCAAGACTAAAACATTTCACACAAGAGCCTTGAAAAAGGCAGATCATATGAGAGCCGGGCCAGGTTAGATTATGTTAGCGTTTATTAAGATGTCCGGGCCTTGAAAGAGCCAGGTGTACATGACCTACATACACATGCATAACCTATGCAGCCTGAAGAGGGGGCCAGCCCTCTGTGAAGCTGTTTGCTAAGCTTTAGGGTTATGTCTTTAGTTCAGTGTGGCTGAGTTCTGCACTTCTGGGCACAAGGCCATCCGTTGGTAATCTGGGGTTGATCATTTTTTAGCTTTGTTTATTTGTTTATTCTCAAATTTTTAATTTTTTTGTCCGTCAAGCTGATTAGCCTTTTTCAAATGTTTAAAAGTTCCCCAAGCTAGTGAGGTGGAACTGATTTACTCTAATGGTTTCTGTGGCTTGAATCTCGCAGTGCGCCGCCCTAGACGGGAGATGTTCCATAAGTTGTGACAATGAGGTGAGTGTCATGGACGGCCTGTGCCTCGCTTTCCTTCCTGTTGGCACGCCGACCGTTCCCGCCAACCGCTCATGCTAGGGCTCTCCTTCTCTTCCTCTGCCGTTTCCCAGAATATCAACTGTTACCTCATAGACAACAACGGCTTCATTCTGGTGGCTGAGGAGTCGTCTCAGGTAGGTCTCCTTTATTTTCTCACATCGGGGTGGGGGGCATCTAAAGCACCTTGTGACTGCTGGATGCGTTAGGTTGCGGCTGAGCCAGGGCATCACTTTCCGTATGAACCTGGGAGCTTATCTCTGCTGTGCTCTTTGTTACTCTTTGCTATTGCTATTTATATTTATCGTAGGATTGATGGTTTACTCCACTCATGTTAGAAAATGTACAAGCATGGACTTCTATTTTTAGCGAGTAAATTTAGTTTTTTTCACCAGCTGTATTCACAATGTATTCATGTCTGACAGTCTTATTCAATTTACTCTCCAGTGAGTTTGATTCCACATGAGTCGTCGTATCCGGTGTTACATAATCTCCTGCAGTCGGTGGAGGGCCATTTCCTTGTTCTTATTTGTCCAGACCGGCGTACTCAGAACCCCCAGTGCGTCTGTTCCCTCGCTGGGTGCACAGCGAGACCTTGAAAACCTCCTCTGTGTGCCTGTCAAAGTGGCTCTCGTCACGCCCCGGGCCGTGTCATTTGCTGTTTTTCCTTCATCTTTGACGTGTTTTTACTCACCAATGTCTCTCTCTCTCTCTCTCCCTCTGTCTCTGTCTCTGTCTCTCTCTCTCTCTCTTTCCCTATCTCTCTGTCTCTTTCTCTGTCTCTCTCTCTCTCTCTCCCTATCTCTCTGTCTTTCTCTCTCTGTCTCCCTATCCCTCTCCCTCTCCCTCTCTCTCTCTCTCTTACGCTCAGACGGGCATGTTCTTCGGTGAAGCAGAAGGAGCGGTGATGAGCAAACTGCTTGACATGGGCTCCTTTAAACGGTAAAGACAGCACAGGGCTCGGGAGAGAGCAGTACCTTCAGAGGAGAGCACAGAGCGAAGCGATCCCAAGGCAATGGCCCAGTGGGGCTTTTCGGGGAGAGCGGTTGGGGGCAACCATGAGATGAGCAGTGGCGCTCCCCATTAGCTCACATATTTTTGGCTGGCAGGGTGATGCTGCCTCCTGTCAGTTTGAGGATTGACCCGAATGCGGGCGATTAACAACTGGGGCAGGCACATCTGGGCAGGCCTAAGCATGGAGCTCGACATTGGGAGCTCTGGAATGTGAGGTTTTTCCTCTGATTAATAGAGGCCCGCACAGCAGGAGGTGCCTCAACGCTCCAGCCTGCTTTTTGCCTTATCGTCTTCTATCTTCTCCACTGTGCATCTGGCACGTCTCATCACCCATCCAGCCTCGTGATTTGATCTTTCAGATCCGCAGCGGATGATATCTAAGTTGTCAACTGATATCAAATATAAGGCTTTAAGTCAGTACCATTTTTGAAAATCAATTTAATACAGAATGACGCATTATGGAGTAATTTTACTTAACAAAAATAACGTTTGATCAAATAAAAATCGATAGCTTAAACTATGGGACAAAAAAAAGATATCACCATCAATATGAGTAGTTTGGAGCAGCTGGTGTTTTACTAGCTAAGGTGTCAAGCCCAATTGACAGGCCCAATCACCCCAACTGTTGCATCTTTGAGTAATGTACTTAGCATGAAGAGATTCAGTAAATAACCAGTTGTGTCCAAGTGGATGAATGTTGTGAGCTGTGTAGATAAAAACATCTGCTAAGCAGGCCTCCCGAGTAGCTCAGTCGATAAAGGCGTTCACCTGAGTCCTGAACCGGCAAACTCCAGCGCATTTCCCGATTTTGAGCAGGAGAGGATAGCGGCAGCACACAATTAACAGAGCGCTGCCCAGGCTGGGGTGGGTAATATCGGCAGGGCTTGAGAAGGACGTGGAGCCTTGAGAAGGACGTGGAGCCTGGAGAAGGACGTAGAGCCTGGAGAAGGACATGGAGCCTGGAGAAAAACGTAGAGCCTTGAGAAGGACGTAGAGCCTGGAGAAGGACGTAGAGCCTGGAGAAGGACGTATAGCCTGGAGAAGGACGTGGAGCCTTGAGAAGGACGTGGAGCCTGGAGAAGGACGTGGAGCCTTGAGAAGGACGTGGAGCCTGGAGAAGGACGTGGAGCCTGGAGAAGGACGTAGAGCCTGGAGAAGGACATGCCTCTCCTTAAATTGGCTCTGAACCTCCTATGCCAGCTGTGTAGCCTGCAGTTTGGAAAAGAAGGCTGCTGGGATTGCAGGAGACTAGTCGTAAATCCTCACCCTTGAGAGGTGTGGGAGTTGTAGTGACAAGTTGAGATGCGCAACTGGGGAGAAAAAAAAATCTGAAAAATGATTCCAAATAAATGAAAAAAAGCATCTGCTATGCAACAAATCATTTGGTTGATGTTTGTAGTTGTTCTTTGACTTCAGCTCATGGCATGCATTTTTGTGTCAGGAGTTTTTATGGATGTGAATTAACAGGAAAAGCATTGTGCTTCAGCCCGACAAGCCACAACATCGGGTCGCGACTCCTGCGTTTCGATACTGCGGTGCCGGCGCTGTACTGCTTTTGGTGCGCTCTAGGCCGGTCGGGGCTCTTGTAAAGAACGGGGACGGCTTCTGCCAGGAATTTGTTCGGTCAAATTAACTATTAATACCATCAGCTCCCCTGGATTAGATTTAATTGAATCAAGATTGGCATTCCTTCTCTGTGTCATTGTTAATGATAGGGAAACAAAACTTGTCCTCCGGCTGTGTACGGAGCGGTCGTGCGCTATTAAGCCGGTGTCAAACTCCGTCTGACGTCTCACTGCTAATGAGCTCCAGACCGCCGTTCCTCGGAACGGCCTAAGCTTCTAAAGTCCTCAATTTCCACGCCGCAATCTCTCCACACCTGATTCCTCCATTCTCGTGAACTTTTTCTCAAAGAAAAAAAAATATTTGAGCTCCCCCGACTCCTTTAGCTAACTCCGCCCGGGGCGATTAATAAACACTCAGCATTCACCATGGAGCGACTCAATCCTTTCTCCGTGAGAAGTGTGATGGTTTTGGAAATGCTCCATTGTGGAGCCGATGTTGAGACCCGTCGCCTCCTCGGGCTTAATAGGGCTGCTTAAATGAGCCTAGCGAGACTCAGGCCTTGGGGAGGCTCGATGTGTCAGTCACAGTCTCCATCTGGTCATGAGGACGCAGAGGTTCTGCTCTGGATTCGGCCAAGCTAGGCTTAATGGCCTGTTCTCTGCATTACGCTCCCTCATGTTCTTACATTCTGCGGGGGAAAAAAATGTCTTAGATCAAAAATCATCCATTAAATATTGCACAGGGAATTCTCCTTGGGGTGTGCTTGGAAATTCTTTCCGGGGAATTTGTTTCCAAACCATTATTTGCATGTTCCAGAGAACTTCAAATTAATGTTGAGTTCCTTTTATACTAGGTATAAGCATATTACATGTCAATGATGTGGTAGGTATTTTGTTTGGACTGTGTACAAGGTCTGGGCGTGCCGGGTCCGGAGGCGGTCAGAGACAGGGAGTCGGAGGTTGGATTTAGGCCTTTTAATTGGAACAAACGTCGCAGAAATCCCAAAACTCAACAGAAGGTCAATAGGTAAAATAAGGGAAAACTCAAACTAAATACCCTTTTAACGTTTATCGTTACCTTTTAACGGAGACAGCACAAACCAAAGACCTAAGCACGCCAGACACAACACTGAAGCAGACTTTTGCAGTCTAACTCCTATTCTAGCCTGCACTGCTGGCACACCTGAGTGTGATCTCATTAGTGCAACCACACTCAGGTGCTTAACAAGGTCCTTAGTTTAACAATGTCCCCCCAGCTTGGCTGCCCATCAGCCCAGGGGCTTGAGGGTGTGGCTCTGGGCTGTGTGCGTCAGACTGAAATGGGAAATGTTGTTGTGGTAAAGGGAATGGCAGTCTGAGGCCTGTGTTATATTCAACAGTAAATGCTTATGAGCTAAGGGCTTTCTAGTACCATTGTGTCTCCACTTGTGACACGAACACAATACTCTTTAGTATCGCTTGCCTGCATTTTTGCCCGGTATTGACTGTTTGGCTCTTCCCGTGTGACACTAATGGCTACGAGTTAAACGGCCACGAGTTAAATGGGACACTGGGGTTTCCTCAGTCATTTGAGGTCCTTTGATGCTCTGGCGAAAATTGCAGGACATTTTGTCGGCAGATGTACTTAAAAAGACCAAAAAGAATTTAGTGGCCACCTAAAGTAAGCTTCTGCAGAGCTTGTGAAATCCTGGCATTCCTGGCCCCCGTATTGCATGTTCAGTTCACAAAGGAATGGCGCTTTCTTGCAGGGCATTATTACCCCTTGTCTTTGGCTCTCTGCAGGGTTACTCTTTACGACTACCAAGCCATCTGCAAGATCGACGCTGAAAGCAGCGACAGTGCGCACAGTTTGTTAGATGTAAGTATCATCAAGAACCAACATGATGAGAAATGTTTTGAATTCTACCCTTTTAGGTTTTCTTCCTTTTTTGTCTGAGTTGAATGTTGCTTTTTCCCTTGTCTGGATCTGGATCGTGTGTATTTTCTCTATATGGTGCGTATTTTATTTCATGGATAAAAAAATCTGAAAATCTGAAAATCTTCAATGCGTTTTTGCAAAAAATCGCAAAAAAAACTCAACAGAGGCTCAATAGGTAAAGGGTTCAACATTTAACTTTCAGCTAAGACAGCAGAAACCAAAAAGACCAAAGCACGCCTGGCACCAAACCAGACCTTTCCAGTCTATCTCCTCATCTAGACAGCACTGTAATGCATTTTTGCATTTATAAAATTATCTCCTGAAACGTCAGTCTTCCTGAAGATGACACACTTCTAGATCATAAGTAAACACTGATGAATGAGTGATAAATGATGTAGAGAAGATCATATGCGCAGATCCTATTCCATTTGAAGTCCAGACAATGTATCTAATTTAAATAAATATCCGTACAGGCACGTTTCTTCTAATTTAATCTTACTGGGGATATGGGTAATGAGACTGATACTGACAGAGGTGCAGATTTATAGCAGTAGTTCTGTGGCTTGGGCTTTAGCGGTGGCCTATGGTTAAATTACAGATGATCGGGGAAAAGTCTTTAAAAGTGGATTGCGGATCACTCTCTCTCTCTCTCTCTTTCTCTGCTTCCTATCTCCTTATTAATGTGAGCTATTTGATTTATTTATGGGGCAATTATCTTCTCCGAGGTGGTCCCCACACAAGACAATTGGGGAAGCCACATCCGTAATGACTTGAAACTCAGTAAGCTATTCTGTCATTGGGGGTTTTATGAGCGCGCACGCATCTCTCCCCGACCAGCCGTACTCGGTTTACTCTAATTCTCCCTGTTTCTTTTCCTCTCTCCCTCCCCTCAGCCATATTTCGCCGCCTTCGCTGCTGTAAAGTGGCTCCTGACCGAAGTTGTCATGTAAGGGCGATTTGTGTGATTTTATTTATCAGCGTCCTGTTGTTGTTTAGAGCCTGTGCTTGGATGCAGGGAGGTTTGGCGGATGTGTATGTGCAGGACCGTAATGATAACCTCATGCAGCTGCCAGGCTAGTGTCTCCCAGTGTGCGTCTCAAAGCGAGCTCAGCCAACGTGGCTGTAGTCTTCCGTCTCTTGGGTGGTCTAACGTCATGCTCAGGTTTTTCTGCTGTTTTCACGTATTAATCTTGGTGCAACAAAAAAAATCCCAGTAACAGTTACTCTTTTATTGTATTCCTTATTGTACTGTTATGTAGATTAAATTCGATCCATAATGTTGGAATATTTGGGGGAGACAAGCAGATACCTTGCAGCTGTACAAAAAGAGAACAACATAAATACATTCACGGTGTTGACGTTTGTTTTTATTCTCTGTGTGTTCCAGATTTTTGGTCGAGTTCAATCTGTACAGCTGGTGGTATTCAGACCTCACAGCCACAGGTGAGTTTGTGTAGGGACAGAGGGTTTATTCAACTTGTAGGACTTCCAAGCCACACGTCTTCGATGACTCTCACTGGTGAACCGCAGTGCTGCAGATGTCCACAGGGGCTGTTGCTTTCCTTGGCCCCTGAAGCAACCCTGTGGCTGATCACAGATCAGGAGTGCGGCATGGGCGAACACAACGTTCTCAGCTCCCTGTCCTCCTATGTGGATGTGCCTTGCTGCAGGGATGCACAGAGTGAGCACAATTCCAAATCCCATTCTGTTCCAATGGGAAGTCTACCACCCCCACCACATATACTTTGGGCTGTAGAAATTATGATCTTTCTTTACTGTGGGGTGAATTATATCCAGTACAGCTGTTTATTCTTTTTAACACCTGGCTTTCGGCGTCTTTCTGCAATCTTCTCCCTCCCTTCTTGTTTTAGTTTTGATAACAGTTGTTTTAATATGTTTTAATGCTTAAATTAACAACAAAAAGTTATAAATAGAAATAAGACCCAATCATGACCAACCTCCAATGACATACAGTCATTTTAGTCTTAGGGTTATATTAAAAAACGCTGATATATTGACAATCTGAAGAGGCGATATTTGTATATAACATTGTAAAAACATTACTTGGAGGTTTGGGTGTAGCATTTATGTAAGAAGCAAAACTTTCATCATTAAAATAGGAGTGCATCCAATATCTTATTTTGGGAAGATATTTAGAGTACAACTCTGAGACATATCTAGGGAATAAAGAGAAATTAAAACACAGTTATTTGAATGGAAGCACAGTAAATATAAGATTAGAATAGAAATAAAGTATAACGACCGGTTTGGCCTTAAGGATACAATTTCAGGCACCAGTGAGCACAGTTCTTTCTGTTTCAGAAAACAATGGAAACACAATTATGTTACTATAATTTGGCTGTGAGGGGAATCCGACATAAATTGTGACAACTAATCCAGACTATTACCCAGGGCTAGTTTGGTGGGATTAGGATTATATTCTGCGGATTTAAACACACATTTTGCATACAAGTTCATTTTTTATTTCATTGAATTACCTTCATGTAAAACAGTGAGAGCGTTGTGGAAATATACTTTTAAAGCTTCTGTTCTTCTTTAGTTTGTAATTTAAACTCTTTGTTTATGATGATTTGTGATATGTGAACATTACCTAACATTTAATAGCAAGTAGCACTGCTGTGTGCAGGCATCAAACACCCGTAATCTGGATTCCCTAAGGAATGGATTATACAATACCGAAATACTCTGGAGCTGTACTCTTGACATTTTAATTTAACCTGTTGTTTTTGGATGATCACAACTATATATCAATGTATGGTTGATACAAAAAAAATTTACACTGCACCATAACGATAATACTACAATACCATTTAATAATTCATTAAATTTGTAATAATTACTTTGACAGGAAATTGGTATATTAAGAGTAAAACATCTATTTGACTATTGTATAATTAATCATATACTATTTATTTTTAAATGCGGAAGATATTACAGTTTTCTAAAGGAAATTTGTAACTTCTGCATAGTAGCACTAGGTGGCAGCAGCTCTAAACTAATAACAAAAGTTAAGCACTTTGAAACCTGTTGTAGCACAACTTAATCTTCTGAGTCTTTTATTAATTCCTGGTTTCATCGGCACTTTTAAAGTTATATGGTCATCCGTTTATGTGACAGTGTTATTTGACTGTTTTATTCTTTGACTATTTATTTAAACCTCACAAGTACAGAAAGTGCCGTGTGTATGGCTCTAGGTTGTATGCGATTGTAGCTCTTTTGTGCATCTTCGAGTTTGAGTTTTGCCGCAGTCTTGTTCTCCCTTTATATTTTATAGCCAGATTAAATGCAAACAAATTCCGACTGCTTTCTTTGAGTGAAACGGTATTTGTGATGTTTGTTTATTTCGCTGGTGCACACATTCTCTCTCCTTATCGGCGTATCCATTCTTCAGCACAAAGAGCTGGCAGGACCATGCTGGTGCCGTGTGACACAGAGTATCCAGCCTTCGTCTCTGAGCGCACCATCAAGGAGACCACAGGGAATATCGACTGCGAGGAATGCGTCAAGTATGTAAACGTTTGTTTAATGGGCAGCTGCACCTCAATTGCAGGATAGCGTCCTTCTCGTGAGACAGACTCGTAAAAGAAAACTGTCAAAACGACCCAACTTTAAGTACGGTGCGCGGCAACATACACGCACAGCAAAACACCCGGGACAAGTGAGCCATTAGCCCATTCAACTTTGTTACTGTAGATTATTTACCCTTCATTAAAATAAAACATTTGTTAAAGAAAAATAAAAACAAAAAAAGAAATGTACTTTTATATGAACTGGTTTAATTACATGGCTGCTCTTCATAAAAAAATAACCTGACCTTTTTGTTTGCTTTTTTTATAGTACTAATACGTGTTCAGTTTTGTCTGCAGTCAAGTTTATGTGTTGCACTGAAGGGTGAACATATTTTAGGAATGCTAAACAGCCATGGAAGTGTTTTTAAGGTATAGCTAGCACATTCACAATTAGCACCTTCATAGCACCTCTTTGGCGGCGGATTCCCTTCCAGGTTTTAGTCTTGCCGAAGCCCTGCTATTTCCCTTGCAGCGATATTACCCTAAATCAATCACTCAGTCCCCAAACAAAATGCTGCGAGAACCACAGCTGTTTGGCAGGAGGTGTCTCTGATGTTCCAAGTGTACAGGGGGCTGTCCGTCTGTCTGTCTTTCTGTCTTTCTGTCTCTGTTCGTCAGGAGTTACTGCTCTATTGTTCCCTGTCCTGTAAGGCAGCCCAGCGTGAATCAGATTAAGTTGACTGAATGATCTGAGATGTTTTGACAAGCGCGGCTCTCCTGCAACGGTGAACAATGAATGTCGCCTTTGGAAACCTTTTTTTCTTGGAAAATGTGTAACTTTGAACGTGCAGAGTCTTTTCCGTGGATGTACTCCGTAAACAGCAGATGTGAAATTAATCCTGTGCTATGCGTTAGATCTACATGCATGGTTGCGTCAATGCATTGGTTAATGAATACAAATGGTAAGGACTAATCCCTGTATCAAAAGTGTGCAGGCTAGGTGTGGCCTGTCTAAGTGACATCATAACCAGACAGAGTTTTCTGCTGGTTTGTGCCGTTTACATTCTGACAGTATGACATATTGAATTGTTTTGAGTTTTCATATAAAATGTCTTATACCATGTTTCCTAAGGAGAAGTGGCAGATAGATCTCGTACTATCTGGTTCTTAGAAATTACTGATATCTACTGCAATATTAAGTTTTATGAGCCAAGTTAAGGTGATATGCAAGACCAGTGCTATTGACGGACAGAGACCGAACTACGTTAGAGGCCCCAATCTAGTTAATGTAGACTGTTTGTTTTTTACTCAAACTTAAATTCTGGCAGCACAAAGTGTTGCTTTATCTTTTGCTTTTATTCCTTATCAGTGTGAGAAAGACCATTGGCGGGGAGTATTTTCAAATAGCCCAATGGGCTCTTAGTTTTATGTCGTGTCAAGCAAGATTGGAATTCCGTTGATAAAGAGTTTTATGTAAAGAGGGATGTCACAAATATCAGATACGTACTGCCCTTCTAACAAATTTAGATTATACCATATCTGCTATGTAAAGAGAGGGGCTATGAATATTTTGTTGCTGATTAATGCCTCCCATCTCCAGTTTAAGCTGGGATAAGTCTGAAGTGATAAGGCTGTGTGTGACATCAGACAGTTTGCCCGTCTGGTGTGTCTCACTGTAACATCGGCCTACTCTTTTGAGAACATCAACACAGTTGCAGCAGCTTTGGACCGTTTGGTTCCACTGCCCCCCCCCCCCTTCTTTGACAAGACATATATTTACCATTACAGAAAACCCTCTGTATGGCCGGGCACGGGAAGTCAAACCGAGGGATTCTTTGGGAGTCTTTCGTGCTGAATTAGTTGAAAGATATGTTTCATCGTCCCAAGTTTTGAATGCTTAGTTGGCTGTACTTTTATTTATTTTTATTTTTTTGGGTACCACCTTTGCTACCTCTGAGGAATGATTCTATTAACGTGACCCTGACCCGTGTCTTGCGTGAGTCAGTCGTTTCAAGATGAATCGTCACCCCCTAGCTACTTTTGTATTCAAATCTGCACGATATGATTGCAAAAGTTCAATAATCCTCTTCTGGCAAATTTGTTAACTTGCTTTAAAGGATGAAGCGCAGGTCAATCTCACTGTCTCCAAGTCTTGCCCTTGTAGATAACATGACTGTGAGTGACCTGTAGGGCAGGTGTAAGGAGGGTCCCTGCTCCGTCTGGAGCTCCTGGCTACAGTTCCTTTAACATCAATTCTTCAGCACGAGTTAATGTGTTCTCTATATATTGTTTTGAGAATGGCAAAAAAAGGTAGGCTATGATCTTATATGTTTATATCATGGTTAGCTGTGTGTTATTACACAAAAAGGTTATTTCCATCCTGTAGGAGCAATGAACATGGAATCCTGATATTAATATATGTGGCTACTCACCTCAGCAATCTTATCATTTATATATTTGTTATAAATTTGGAATCAGTTTTATATTTTCTCATTATATTTCCAAACCATCTAGTCGCTTTGAATGCGGCCACCGTACCTGGTTGATTAGGTAGGTTTGGTCTTTGGTCTTTAGTCTACAATGCGAGGCTATAGAGCCTGCACAAGAAGGGTCAGCGCTGATTGGAGGAGAAGCACCTCCCTCCCAACGAAACTACCCAACCGCACAGTTCGGAGGGAAGCTGCTGGGAGACACTGGTTTGGGACTGATCTAGAGAAGCCCTGTTGACTCGTTTCCCATTTGAAGGCTACACCAGAGGAATCCACGTGTTTTAGAGAGGTGCAGCTCCTCACACACTCATGTTACTGTTCAGAACTGTGTAAGAATTTATAGTTGAAGCTTAGGAAATTAAGCTTTATATGTTAGGTTTAAATTAATGCGTTTCATTTTCAAAACCCTACTGATGAGAACGTTATTTACGGCAACCACATTTTAACTTGAGCTTCATGAAAAAATGTCCCCTCAGAAAAATTAGAAAATTAGTGTGGTCCCCATTAACAATTTTTTTTGTCAAGCAATTGCAGGGTTTTCTGTGGATCACTCAAATAAACCCTCATTGCTTTCAGCTGTGGAAACTATACATAAGCTGAGATATATGTATCCTCAGTGTTTATCCGTGTGAGGTCAAAGGTGCAATCAGAAAGATGGAGATGCCAGGGGGAAAAGGGGTTATAATATTCGAAAATCAAAACACTACTGTCACAAATTATAGCTGAGGTCATATTTAAACTACCAAAAAGACCTTCTGGCAACACTACGGCAAAAAGTGTGGGACATGGATCCTGCTATTGGAATGAAGATGGCAGGACTCCCAAGTACATTAGCAAATTTACAACGAATGGCATCGCTGTGTTGAGACTGTAAATTTTAAATAGATCACATGTGGTCTTCTAGCCTCTAAAGCCTACCATGTAAATCTTCCTAAAACCGGGGTAATCTCATTAAATTTATTTAACCGTAGATGCAATTAAGTGAATATAGTTTGGATTGGGGAAATTTATGAAAAAGGGAAAATTTTCTGCCTGTGTATGGAAGTTCAGTAGGCAGACATTTAAGCCTTAAAGAATGTATGTCGTTTTCCTATAAATCTTTTAGTAGTAACGCAACACATTTTTAAAATACATTGAAGCCAATCAACTGTAATATTTTTTAAATTGATTTGAATGTGATGACTATCCATAGGGAGCATGTTTTTGTTACTAAGTTACAAAGATTTTGAAAATGTGCATGAACTGTTTGTTTTTACTGAATTATATTTTTGTTCCTTCTTTTCATTGCAAAACTGCATCTGACGCTGAAACGTTACTCACAGAGCTGTTAGGGAGTGTTTGAAAACTGTGTTGCTTTAATGCATCTTAATATAACCGATTAAGAAAAAAAATGTTATATACATATTAACAGTGCTTTGTCTGACTGTTTGAGGGGATCCGAACAGATCTATAAATAACACAAAAATGGATAAAGTATTGATGCAGAAGTATGACCCTGATTATGCATGTTTTTTTCATTTTTAGAGGTCTACATCTTTTCACTACTGCTACACGTGTGACTTTTGAAATCTGGAACGGATTACTCCGGCTGTTAGATTTCGGGAGGTTTTGCGGTTTAACTCGTATCAGTATTAAGAATTTTGTTTATTTAAGTGCAGTGCCGCAATAAACGTTTCAGTGACCAAGAAACGCATGTAATAATAATGTCAAATATAAAATAATGTGTCCTTACTGCTTTTTAGGTCTTATATTAATATTTTTATCCGCTTTATACAAAGGAGCAGGCAGTTTTTCAGCGATTGATTTCATTGTATAGTGGTTTAAATAGTTTCCATGTGTCGTGCTTTGCAGAACAGTTCATGTGATTTTCACAGTGTTTGAGTGCATGCTGGTATCTTTCGTTGCCTGGACTGTAACTGACTATTTGTATACCTGGCCATAGCATTTCGACAAGAGTGGCATTTAGAAAATGAGGAGAGGGGTGGTGCACGCTATATAAATAAATAGATTGGTTTTATGTAATCACAGTCTAGTCATACAAAGGCCTTTGACTAGACTAATTACATAAAACCAATCTATTCACTACTTCCTGAGCTCTGGCGAGGACCTTTGCACGTCTCTGGATATGCCCTGGGGGGGGGGGG